>WAAG01030379.1:2205-33919 GCA_013390105.1 Tichodroma muraria
TCATTGATTAAATTAAAAAATTGTTTACATTTCAGACAGAGGAAGATTATGCTGTGGGAAACCTGAACTCTCTGCCCCCACACAAAGATATTGGTAAGCCTGAAACTCAGATGTACTTGTGTATATCAGCTCTCTTCTGCTTGTGTTCCTGTGACTGACAGGCTCATCATCGGGCTTAACAGAGCTCCTTTGGTTGAAAGGATGTTCAGTTGTGATAACGTAGCTCAGTGGTTTATAGTGCTCATTTCTGTTTTAATAAACAGAATTAGATTTCTGTTTCGATAACTAAATCTTTAGCTTAAATCTTCCCCTGCACGTTGGGCTCCAAATGTCTGAGATGTCATGGAAAAAAAGAGGTATGAGAAGGAAAGAAACAGGGGTAGTGTTAGGTGTGTTTGAAGCAAAATGAGAGGACTTGCAAGGGAGAAGAAAAAGTCCAAGTATTTCAATGATTGATCACATTTTTCTCTAAATAAACACTTCTGCAGATTCTGTTTACAAATACCTCTGCTGCAAAACGTATCACGGAGAAGTGTTTTGTTGTTCTAAACAATTCAAGTGCTCCACACTTCCTTCAATGTCAATTCTAATGACAACCCCCTGAAAATACCATCTCTGGTGCAGCAATAAACACACAGCTGTAGGGTGATGCTCAGTGGGATATTTGGCACAATATGTTAATAAAGAAGCACATGCTGAATGCAGTATTCTCTCAGATTTAATCTAATAACAAATATTATATGTATTCCATATAGGAAGCTTCTTTGAGAAACGAGAAAATGAGGATGCATTTGCCTTTCCCTTCCCCTCGGAACCAATTTCTCGTGCATTTGGAGATGGAAAAGATGATGATAGTTTTCCATTTGCATTTGGACAGGATCAGAGATCATCACAGCCTCTTTCTATGAAAGGGTTTCATTCTTCCATACAAAATACAAAGCCATTTACACTCTTCTGAATACCTTTGACTTCCTTTTAAATTCTTTTCCTACTTAGCCTTGACAAATGTTTCCAGTTTCTTGAGTTAAAGTACAAAGCATTTCTTCTCCTTCCATTTCTTGTAAGAATACATTATTGTAATTGCTGCAATGTGTGTTCATCAACCACCAATGTTTTGCGATTTTCTTATTTATCTTTGAAATGTGTTTGTTCATAAAATGTTATTTATTATATGCTCTTGCTAAATTAGCACTCACAAACAGAAATATCATATTAGGGTAAAGAGTTAATTCAATGTCTGTGAGAGCTTTTAAACATATAGATGAGAACTTTCAGCTTCTGAGACAAATTAAATTACTTGTGTTAGTAAGAATGACTGTTGTAGCACTTAAAGCTGAATTTGAATTAAAGACAATGTTCTTGAGTATTCTGTGTATAACAGCTGATTTATAAAATATTTGAAATAAACATTTTTGGTAATTTTATGTAAAGTTTTGTAGGTATTTCTTAATATCTGAAGTGGAACAAGGTTGCAATTGAAAAATCCCCGAATCAGGTTTCCTCTTCTTTATCTAACATCTTTCAAAAAAGACAGAAACACTTCCCAAAGTCCAGCTGTGGTCAGTACAAGTATATCTCTCAGTTCTCCACAAAGGCCTTTCCTACGGAAAGAGTGGGTGTTAGGACAGTATCAGGGTTACTCAGCAAGGAATGTTGACTGTTCTGAGCCAGCAGAGCACTGTGCCCTGGGAATCCCTCAACTTTCATATTTATACTACATATACAGAACTACAACTTTCATATTTATGGCCTTTGAAGGAAATACCAGATCACTTTGAAGATATTTTTTCTGTTACATATGAAACACAGGTTACTAATCTTTGAAACTCCTCACAAATTTATAAGGGAATTGGGTTTCCCAGTCACTTACTATGAGAAAACTCCCTGCCTGACAGCAGGCAAGCAAAATAAAGAGAGGTCCACATCATTCAGCAGACTTCAGAGAAAAGATTGCAAATGCACAAATGAGTCAGAAGGGCACACAGACTGAGAGGAGCAAGTGGCCAAAAAGCATCCTACCTGTAGAGTCTGCACAGTCTGCCAAAAGAATGTCAACAAAGTCCCAAGGGAAGTGGAGTCCTTTCCCCTCTGCTGCCCTGCAAAACCCTTAACAACCAAAAGCTTGATTATCTATGCCACTGTTTCTTTTCTGCCAAACTCCTAAATGCCTCAGGACTATTTTTATGCATAGAGATTTGTGAAAATTGGAAATTTTTTAACTGAATTGAATCAGGAAGTTTTAGTGAAATCCTGCTGAGGTCCAGCTACTAAGAAGTGAGACACAGTGTTTCTAACCTACTGCATACCTGTCAATCTGAAAATTGCTTGACGAAAAACGAGGCAAGCTTGAGTCTCTACCTTTTACTTCGGGCAGTGTTTATGGTACACTGCTGACAGATATTCTGAGAACATTTAGAAAGCCAAAAGTTTAGTTTTGTTTGCTCTGTTATTCCATAACAGAAAGATCTTTCCTGATGAATTCTGTTATCCATGCCTAAGATGTTACAGTGTAGAAGAAGTCAAGGCTGCAGGTCCAAGTGGGAGAAACCACAGTCCCAGGCCTTGCTGGATGTTTACTGACACAAATTGGATAGGCTGACTAATAACAAAGCAGAGAAAGCTGCTTCAAAAGAGGCAGCCTCTCAGTATTTGGGACTTTCCTGAGGTCTAAGACCATGAACTGCTTATAAACATACACTGGGATTTTTTTCATTGGTACCTGTCAAATTCCACCTAGAAATGGTCCCTGGTTATGCCTATCAAATCAACAGCAGATGTGTTGATGGATTGCTGACACTGGTACATCCCTCACTGCCCAATGGCAGTTTGGTTTGCCCTTTACACACTCGTGCTCCACCCATTTCTAGCCTGAAAGCTGAGCGGAGAGAGATTCTCTTGTCAGTGTAGCAAGGGCTGCTCGAGAGCAAAAAGCAGGTACTGCAGGTATCCCACACGTGGCTGCAGCTGAACTGGAGCCCAGGAAGCCCCGGAAGCAGCGGCAGCTGGGAGCTGTAATCCCCTAAAAACTGTGCAGCTGCCAGCAAAGGGCCGATATGGTGACACTGTGCACTTGTGCTGGGAATCCTTGGAGGTGGGGGGGTGCCTTTTTGTTCCCTCCTTGGATTGCACCGAGTAAAACAGAGTTCGGGCTCACAACCAAGCCCAAAGGTACTAACTAACTGCAAAAACCCCTCTTAAATAAACAAGGCAGGGATTTAACTTTGAATACCATAAGAGTATCCTAACCACAAGGTAAATGTTTATTTAGAGCCCTGATATCTTTACTGTTCCACTTAGGTTTTTAATGAAGCTTTTGACAGAAACCCACTTCACTTGAAAATTGCTTGTAAAAGCTAACGTGCCACGCTCCATTAGGTTAAATAAATATTAATAATAAGGATTTTGTGTCATCAGCCTTGTAGGAAATATAATACCTGAATAAATATACCTGAATAAATAAATTTTTGAACTTGTTGAGTAAAAAACTTTGAAGATGTTTACTAATGAAATTTACACTCTGATCTGCTGCTGTGGTGAGGAAGACACTGATGCCTTGGTTTTCTTTCTCCCACAGAAATAACAGCAATATGGAAATGTCATTTTTCTCATCAGAAATAACATGGACAGCACATCTGTCTTGTTCTGCAAAGGGTCTTCCAGTAAAAAAAGTTCTTTTAATTTCTAAGGTAACATAACACCATGACTGGAGCACCATCTACTATTTTACTGATAATTTTACTGATGCATAAATGTAAAGCATGTTTACAAAGACTTAGGGATATCTGGCTGACAAATAAGCAACTGCTGCATAAGTTTGACACTAAAATTAATTTAGAAACTATGACGTAAAGATTAATGTAATGACTTCCAGGGGTTGTGGGATATAAGATTTATTTTCATGTACTGCTGTTTTATGCCTTCAGACACCACTTTTAATAGGAAATAAGACATTCAGCGAACTGTTCCCACCCAAAAATCAAGTTTCACGTTCAGAGCAATTTATGAATTTTCTGTAATTTTAGTCTAAGAATATCGATCTAAAGTGCATATGCCCAGCATAACACTCTGCAGGACAAATTTTGTTGTGCTGTTATGTATAATAATTAAGGTGATAGAGCTACAAGAGTTATTTATATTTTATTTCAGAAAAACTGTATGAATAGGGCAACTGAGAGTGTTAAAATTGTCTCTTTACCACACTGAATTGTCAATGGCAGCCTGTGAATACTTTGAGGAAAACAAAAGGTTATGTCATGACATTGTAGGCTCATCTAATTGCTCACTGATTTTATGTGTAATATAACAAGAGCAATCAGAATTCTGATTTGGAAACAAACTGCAGTGGTACAAGTGGTACAAACCTGGAATTACAACCCACAGAGTAGATCAGACAACGCGGTGTGTAAGTAGTGGCTTTATTTCTAGCTACCTCTTAAATTACAGCACTGAACCCCATAGAAATTCTGTGCATCATTTCAGCCCCAGTCTGGGCTCTATGCAAAGGGAAAAAAAAAAAAAAGCTTTACTTTTTCATTTCAAGACCATGAACATGATTAAAACTTCACGTTGGGAGTAACGGGGTATCTCTGCGTGTGTGTGGGTAAATGCAGGCTTTGGGGGCAGGGGCAGGCGAATCACTGCATCCTAAGAAAACAGTCTTACACTACAGCATTAATACGTTTAAGTATTTCAAGGAAATAAGCTTTAAGTGCTACATATTGTAACAGATTGGAATGTGTAGACTTACAGTATTAGATGGTCATAATCCCCCCAGTGCAAGACTGATTGCAGGGGTAGCAAGAGTTGGCTAATCCTTTTGGGCCAATGGCATAAAACAAGGATTAGTTTTTCATTTACTGCAACTGAGTGGGTCATTAGGATCCAAAGACACTAATGAGCCTGAACAGGCAATTGGATTCTGGTTTCAAAGTTATGGGCTAGTTTGAAAGGAGATTGATTGTGTCTTTTAATGATTTAAAACATAATGTTTTGGGGACCTTTTGCCTGAGAAAAATGAACGAAGGATATAACTGTGGAACACAAACCTGGAATGCTGACTTTTTTCCTCCTGAAAATTGAGTTGTTGCCAGATTCGTTGCCTTAGAGGCTGAATGGCTCATTTAGAAATATCTCTGTTGCCTTGCTTTTATGTTCTGCTCTTGATGTCTCCAGAGTTGACACAAGTCACATGCAATCAAGTCTGTATTCCTGGTGGACAGGCACTGTCCTAATATTCTCTGACTCACACCCAGGTTGTTTGCAGCTCAGCAGTTCTGCTTCCAGACACATCACTTTGTGTTCTGATGCTAACATCTTGCTGAGAAATTGCCTCTTGGCACGTTGTTTCTTGGATCCTGTACCTTGCTTGATTTGGTGTGAAGATGATGCTCTTTTTAGCACTTGCAACACGTTACTTTTGGAAAGGTAAATCTTTTCCCCCACCTTGCTACATCCCAGATTTTTTTCTTTTCAGGAATCAGTTGAATTCAGCAATAATAGGTAGCTTCTATTTGGTTTCATTCAAATTAAACAAGAGTATGAAAGAAATATCAAAAGATGGATATTACCATGCTAATAGAATGTTTAGACATATAGAAAAGGATAATACTTTGACCGTTATGACTCCATTGGAGAAATAGTGTCAAAAGTCTTAATAATATTAACTTAATTTTCTGTATCATACCACAGTCCACGAAGCATCCACAAAATTATTTCATACACCACAGGACTTGATCCATAATCCTTTGAGGCTTGGCTTGGGGAAGGGAAAGAAGTAGAAGATCAAGTTACTAAAAGGTCTTGCTAGTGGGGAACCAGCTGTTGTGACTGGTGGGAAGCTTGGAAGCTGACAGTCCATAGGGAAACTCAGTTTTGAGCATGCAGCTCTTATCTGCTCCCTCTGCCAGAGCAGGACTGCCTTGAGCTAACTGTGGTCTCTTGCTGCTCTTTTCTTTTTCTTGAGGCAGATGTGTGGAGAGTTTTAACTGTTTCCACAAAATTCCTTATGCTGTGATCAGTGATGCTGCTCGCAGCTACAAAGGGCTCCTATCCGGAAGTTATGGGTAAAAAGCAGTTAAAAATGTTTCTTAACAGTTACAAAACCCCTGGAAGTGCTGCTTTCCTAGCATTCCAGGGAGATGCCAAGCCTCTGAAGCACTCTAGCCATTACCCAAGCTGTACAACACAATTTCAAATCGTGCCACATGGGCTTAAAAAATGCCTGGGCACAATACATTCTTCAAGGTGACTTTTTCCTTGGGAATGAACACCACCACTCGTATATCTCACTCTACATACATTGAAAGAGTTATCACAGGCAGCTGCTTGTTTATTTTTCTCCCCCACAGTTGGAAAAGGCTCTTGGAAAACAAGCAAGTTGTTACCAGTATGATCTTTAGTGAGGAGCTGTTAAACCAAGGCCCGACCACCTCTGCTCAGTGCAGACCCAGTGTTGCCACTGCTGCTGTTTTGTTGAAGGAGAGTGATGCAGAGCCATGGTTCTTGGACTTTTTAAAATTTTTCATCTTGACCTAATACTTGTGACTTGTCATCGGAAACTAAAGAGCACTAGAGTTCTGATAAAAAAAAAGATATAAATCACAGATTACATGGAAATCACCACTGAACTTCAGGGGTGCTTTTGAACCCAGGTTGGCCATCCAGCCAGAGTACTTTAAAGGAGCTGGTTCTGTGAAGTAGGTCATGACTTCACGTAAACCTCCACTTCATCTTGCATTGCGTTCTTCTCAGCTTTCCAAAAAATAGATCTTTAATACATTTGTAGCACAGAGGAAGCATTCTGATGACATAAACAGGGGGATCTATGTTTGGGTAGATTTTTCTGCTCTATCACTTGTAGACAGAGTGATGTCAAAATTACCAACTGTAGTGACAAGTTTTTGAAGAATTTTTAGAAGAGCCAGTATTTGGATGGACAGAAGAGATGAATTTTCCAGATCTTTCTTTTAAATAGTGCTGAGATATTCTTGTTGCTTATCAACATGATACTTGGATTATTTGTGTTGTGTTGCATTGGAATTATATATGGTCCTTAGGTGAGTTTTGCCACATTATCACAGTCATTGAGCATCCACAATCCTATTAACATAACAATAAACAGAGTTTGAGATCAGATTGTTCTAAAGCAGAAAAACTTCTGTCCTGCCAGAATTTTCTTGGCATTACCTTGGGAGTCCCCGTGATCCAGAGCAGAAGCAGAGGGTCAGAGCGTTGAGGCACAAGTCTTTTTTTGGTGTGTGAATGCCTTGTTTCCAGCAGTGTAGGGCTGGCAGCAGCCCTACACTGCCCTGCACGTTTATCACAGCTAGCTCACATATTGTCAATATTTTATCAGACAACACTTTACAACATAAAAACGAAAAAAAAAAAAAGGATGCTCCAGTGGATGCTGTATATGTTTCAGATTCCTCTGTTGAGTTTTATCTGAGCCGACATTACGGGAATAAAGTAGATTGTCAAAGGCTGGGCAGAGCACTTCTATCATTTGCAAGTATTGGCACAGAGTAAAATAATGATTCAGATTTCTGTTTTCTGTCTTTTGTGGATTACTCTGTCAGTTGCGCTGATGCTTTTGACAAGGAAGTGCTGCTGGCTGAGTGATTTCTCCCAGAGCTTCAGAAATAGTGAAGTTATCTGTTACCATCATCAGATCAAGGCTGACAGTTGATGGTCAGCGCTTACATATTGTCTGTGTAAATTACAAAATGAATTTAGGAGCAGCAAATGCATGTCTCCGCTTTTATAAGGCTAATTCCATGGGATTATTTGCCATCTACTTAGATTTGGTAAAATTTTTGGTAGTAGTTAAGTTGTGCAGAACAACTTTAGATAAGATATTGTTTGGGTTTGATGGGTGGTTTTCAGCTTGTTTTGGTTTTTATTGCTTTGCTTTTTTAGGCAGGGAAGATAAAAGTTCTACACTGAGCGTATCTCTTGAAAACTTGTAGTGTTACGGAAATATTTAGATCTCTACAAGTTTCTGAGTGGAAGCTGTTATTAAAACAGGTGTGGGCTTCTATTATCTGCTTTTGCCATGTGTCACAGTACAGTGACTCTGCCACCAATGTTGCTTTATAACCTAATGAACCCCACAGGTACCATTTAACTATACCTGAAATATCCCCAGCTGAAGCACTGGTCCTTATATAGAAATTTCTGTCATTGAGGGTTGTAATACGAATACAGTTTAATCAATGCACCAGCATACTGCAAGGGCATGTAGTGATGGGACAAGGGGGAGCAGACTTAGGCTAAAGGAGGGTAGATTTAGATTAGATATTAGGAAGAAATTCTTTACCCTGAGGCTAGTGAGGCACTGGAACGGGTTGCCTGAAGCAGCTGTGGACTCTATCCCTGGAATTGTTTGAGGTCAGGTTGGATGGGATTTAGCCAGTCTAGTGGAAGGTATCCCTGCCCATGGCAGGGGGTTGGAACTGGTTGGTCTTTAAGATTCCTTCCAAACCAAACCATTCCACTATTCTATGATTCTATATTGAAAAAAAAAAAATACGGAGAGAGAACAGAAATTTTTTAAATATTGCAGTATAAATTAGCTGTTCACTCACATGACAAAATGGTAAATAAGTATCAAGGCACACAACTGCCTTGTGCTGTATTTGGAATGTAGACCTGTGTAGCTATAAAGTATAATCAGTGTGACTGAGGTCTGGGCAAGAGAAAACAATTGTCACTGCTGAATCATATTTATAAATGTGGTTGGGATTTCAGGAATCATGTAGTAAATAAACTAAAAATAAACAACTAAATAAAACTTAGTTTTATGCAATCAGCTGCTCCTAAATAAAATAACCAGCTGACTTTTTCAATCATTATAGGTGAGAACTAGGTAAACTTCGTGCATATACTCCTATTTGGGAAAATATCACTGCTGTTATGACTTGACAGATTGTTTTGTGAGCAATCCTTCCCATTCCCCATCTGTAAAAGTAAGGATGTGTCTGAATTACTGTGTAGTTATAGCTGGGAGAGCCATGCAGCAATTATCATTTATATTAGAGGGTCCACAGGGCACAGATTCATTTAGGGTCTCGTTGTGTACACACAATGAAAGAGTCCAGGCCTTAAACATTTTACAGTTTAAAAAGACTGGCAGACAATGAAGGGCTGCATGATAAAATGCGGAGTGCTTCCCAAAAGTACTAAGCAACTTGACTGGAAATCAAATGGGATCAGTGCCTTGCAGTACCAGTCAGTCTGAGCTATGTAGAATCCATTAAAAAGAAAGTATCAACAAAAATAGTAAAGGATAAACAATTCCCACTAATTTAATAGCATTTGCAGAAGGGAGAAAGTATTAAACTAAATTCTAAGCCTTTGGAAACTGTGCTAGCTGGAAATAAAATGGAATTCCTTTCTTTGGCCAGATTTTGTTAGGATACCTCAGAAAGGCACTGTGCACCAAATTCAAACCAGGCCACTTCCACTAGATCAAAGCTCCTGACGAGCTGTGCTCTGAGCAGAGTTGTCATTGGGAACTTAAGCTGGGAGAAATTTATAAAATCTGAAAACCAGCAGCTTTCAAAGTGTTGAATGTCCTTTCAAGTGCTTATCAGTCTAGGACGATGATGAAAGAACAAATCTGATGACGGAAAGAGAGGCAAATGGCAAGAAGGAAAAAGCTGTAGGGGGAAAAAGAGACAGACTGACAATTAGTGCCTGAGATGTAACACATTTCCTCCCGCTTACCCCTAGACTGTTTAGGCAGGATTGATCAATGTCTGCATGTTTCAGTGCTTTCAGAGGTGGACTCAAGCAGAGGAAGGTGGATCTGTGGCACAGGTGCACGTCCCCAGCCCTTGGCACGTTTCCTTCTATCAGGGGATGCAGCAACAGCTCCCGTGCAGGGCAGTGTCAGTCAGCATGAAGGACTCCAGGCAGCCCCAAGACGCCAGGTCAGCGGCCTGGGAAACCAGCCTTGTTTTCCTATCATAAATATCAGCTCTGTTGGGGCCATTTTTATTGTCATTACTCCAGTCAGCACCGCAGCTTCTGGCAGCTGCTGAGGCAGGCGGAAAAGAGGCCGCCCATATGGCGAGCGCATCGTACCAAAGGTGCCTCGGCGTTTGGGAAGATCCCTACAAATGTCACTGGTGGGTCACTTAAGGCCTGATTTTACTTCAGCAAAGTCAATAGGGATTTTGGCATTTATTAGTAGGAGCAGAAACAAAACCTTAATCCCTGGTAATTCTGTTTGTATTACATTATACACAGTGTCACAGATGTGCACAGGATACTGTGAAAAACATGGGGGCGTATGCTGCTGTCACCTGCTCCCCCAAAACAATGGGATTGAAGCCAGAATGGACTTGCAGGAAGGCAGCCTCGGGCCACTGCTTTAGGCCACCCATTTCATTTTTTGCCATCCTCTGGGAGAAAAAATAAATTTTGGGGAAGTAGATGCGTGTCACAAAACTTACTGATGCCACCTCCAGTCTCACTGCTGGTGAGCTCTCAAGATGCTGAGAGTATCACTTGGCCAGATGCAACCTTAGTTCCTGTACTGTTGTAAGATCTGGAGCAGAATGACAGACACAAACTGAAGGCAGGGGCATTGAGACAGAGGTTCAAGCAGGCAAGGACAAGCAGGAAAACACAAAATAAGCAGGAAAGCAGGATATGAGAAAAAGAACAGGATCATGAAGCGTGAAGAAGGAACACTGGGTGGGAAAATAGATCCCCAAATGGGTCCTGTTACTTCCAGCTGAGTCACTGTTCTTTGACCCAAATGCTTTATCTCCTCAGTGTCTCCTCCCTGCTGTGTGCTGGCTCCAGAGAGCGCTGGGCACCACTCTGAGGACGTGGCCAAATCCTGCTAAGCAGGGACCTCTGCCTTCCTACTGCTTTTGCAGGTTATTGTGAGGACCTCAATGGCTGATTACATCAACTTAGACGGGCAGTGATCTGAGGAGACGCTGAAGTAAAGACACAGCAAGTAAAACCATTGCTGAGATAGACAGCAGTGAAGAAATGTGGAAACCCTGGTGCAGAAATGCCTAAGAGTCTGTGTGCTCCCACTTATGTAACTCCCCCGTTGTGCAAAGTGCCAGCCCTGGCAATCATCACTGCCACACTGGCCTGGCCTGACCAAGGCATAAAGTATCTTTTCATGTGGTGCTTGCTGACAACGTGCCCCATTGTTCTGCAGTGCTGACCTGAGCAGGCCAAAGCGGCCGCTCTTCGCTTGTGAAGTGGGCTGCACTTAATCCAGGCACTGCTCCAGCCCCGCAGGCTCCACAAAAATGAATGGCTGCAGCTGAGCTCCTTACATGCTGCAGAACAGGACTTGAGGCTGGCCAGATTCTTGGATACACTCTTGGGAACGCAAGGACACCTAGAAATGGAGGATGCCCCTGTCACTGGGGTGGGATTCTTGTAATGGATATAGCCAAACCCCTGAATTCGGAGCTCACTTCTTTCTCCATCTCCTTGTGACAGCCAGAGGTACCTGCTGAACTTCAACAAATGATTTTATTGAGACAGCTGTCCAAAAGTGGCAATATTTATTGTGTGATAAATTTGTTTTGTATGAAGAGTTTGTTTAGTAAGAAGACAAGTGTTAACTGAGTCTAGTTGCACTCCAGAGCCAGGGAAAGCAGAGCAAGGACAAAGCACATGTTGCTTTTCAGCTTTGTTCCTCTTGTTGGTACTTACAGCCTGGTATAAGCACCACTCACACGCTCCCGTGTCTGGCAGATCCCGCTGTTTGTGCCTTTATGATCACAAGAACTTTGTTTTCATAAACTGAATATGTGCAAGCAGAGGTGTGTGCACATGGAAACAGCACAATCCCTTTTCCACACCCACTTCAGCTGCCAGCCTCCTGCTTCCCAAAGCACATGTGGGTATAGAAAGGTGTGGAATCAGCGCAGAGTCCAAATAAACTGCTGATGGATTTAAGCCACTAGCAGAACCCCAGAATGGCTTGGGTTGGAAGGGACTTTAAAGATGACCTAAAGATGGTTGTAACACCCCTGCCATGGGCAGGGACACCTTTCACTAGACCAGGTTGTTGAAAGCCCCATCCAACTTGGCCAGGAGCACTTCAAGGGATGGGGCATCGACATCCTGATGTGCTAGGGACATTAAATGAACTTCTAATTAGAACAGCTATAAACACCATGTCACCATTTCTGGGGCCAGTCTTATTTTATTTATGTCAATGGCAAATCTCTAAGTTTATTTGTTTTATGTAGCATCTGGAGAGCTGGGCCTGTCTCTGGACAGTCTCCAAGTATCTCTTGTTTTCAAAGGGCATAAAAATTAACATGTTAATAATGCCTTTGTCACCATCATTGTTATTTTTATGTGCTACAAGGTCCACACATTTTTTGAACACTTCCAGGGATGGTGATTCCACCACTTCCCTGGGCAGGCTGTTCCAATACTTTTATTAGACTGAAAAAGTGGGAGAGGAAGCTAAGTTTGTTAATTTGATTTAATTTCAGTTGTGATGGTGCATATTTTGGTTGTTTGAGCTGCATATAAACAGGGTACAATTAATCTTTTCCTGGAAGCAACCTGAGTGTCTCTTACATAAAGGCTTATCCTCTGAGCATGAAGTCATGATTCTGATAAACCTGAATTATGACCTTAATAATGCACAAACATGATTCACCCCAGGATTCCCACTGAAAACAGACCCATATGCCACTGAAATGCAACCATCATAGAACAATTTATTGGGAATAAATACTGTGAAGCTGTACTGAGTTTTTAGCTCCAGGAGTTTCAGGTGGAAACCTGGTGCAAGCAATTCTAAGTTTTGGTTGAGAAATATATTTTGGGTTTTATTTTTATTCACCAGGAGCACAGTCCTTTCCAGGGAAGACATGGTCTTCCTAAAGCTTTTGGCAGGAAAAGTCGACACTGTCCACTTGATGTTTAATCCAAGGTGCACATTTGTGCTGGAGCTTTTCCTTTTCTAAGCACTTGGAGCTGCTGTGGGTGCTGCAGGCAGGAATCTGGTCCACCAACTTTTTGTAAGAGTAGTAAACTGACAGAACGGGGCCTCCTCCCCCAGCAAATAAACTCTGACCAACAAACCACACTACACACAATAATCACTCTTAGACCACAGAAGCCCAAAAGCCCGCCACAACAAAAAAGGATTCTGGATTCTGGAAGAAGAAATGCTGAGGTGTCAAAGTAACACCGAGCTTAGGGTGACAAAAGGCTTCCCCCACAGTCCTTTGCGGCTCTATGTTAATGAACCCCAGTTCTGTTGCCCTCATTGGCCCGTTGGCCCAGACCTCCCTTGTTTTCCCTACTCGGCTATCCCCTGGAATGTTCGCCCCTCTCCTGATCCCCATTGGCTCCAGTTTGCCATGCTGCTCCGCCCCTGTTATCCCCCCCTTTGGCTGTTTGGTTGCCCCGCCTCTTCACCACTTTTGCCCGTTCCCATTGGCCCTAGACCCTCGGGTCCACCCCCTCTGTCCCATATTTAACCCTGTGCCCTCAACCTTGTCTTCTCTTCTATCCCTGAACCCTTTCTCTGTGTGGCTTTCACAAACCCCATCGGAGCTCCATATGGAAGACTCTTCCCGTTCTTTCATCCGTGAGATCTCCTCTGCTAGTGGGTGCCTTTGCCTGCCTGCCTTCCCAGCCGCCTCCTCGCCGAGACGCTTTCGGGGAGGTAGCGGCGTCTCACATCGGCCACGCACCCCTGCCCACCCACGAGCGTGCCCCCGCGCCTTCATTTCCTGTGCTTGATCACGGAAGGAACTTCGGTAACGCTTGGGGTGTATTTGGGCCACTCACCTTCCCGTTCTGTAGTGGAAAGACTGGATCACCCAGCATCCAAACCTCAGCTAGGGAGGCAGAAAACTCCCCAGTTCCCAGAATTTTCACCGATCAATATACAAGATTTAGTGACTGTTTTCTCTAACATCTCAACAATCGTCCCCTGTGCCAGAGCATCTCTGAACTGGTCTTTTCTTAGCCCCACAGATGCTGTTTCCAAGACCAGCTCACCTCATGCATGTGCAAAACAAACCAGATTCTGCTCTGCTTTCATTGTGCTTTGTGTGTGTGCTTGTGACATCATTTAAATAAGCTTATCCTGCTCAGAAAGAAAAAAACATTCCTACCACAGTTTAGGTAAACCAAGCAATTATTCTGTTACTAAGTGTAATTAATGCCTAATGATTTGCTTTGATTAATAGGACAATCAGCATCTGCTCCTAGAAATAGGGATTAGTAACCCAAGCCATCTCTAGTATTAGAAGGCAGGGGGTCCTTTTGTACTAAACCCTATTTTTCCACATTCATCTCAAATCTGAAAAGACCTGCACTATATTCTAAAAGCAGAATTAAGGGAAGGTAGTATGTTTTTGAAAAAAATATACAGAAGGCTTTATAAAGTTCTCATGAATTTGTGTTTTTGAGTAAAATCAGTGCATCTCCATCCTTTAAGAAAGAAATTACTCTGGTCTAATTATCTGATAATTTTTACAAGCCAAGTTACAGCCAAAACATTTAAGATTTTGCATCTGCTAAGCTGGAACAGCAAGTTGAACTAAATAAGAACCTGTGTTTGATATTTCTGTGCAGCTGAATATTCCCAGTATAGGAGGTAATAAAATGGTATTTTATAGACATGATGTTGATTTTTCTAAATCCCCTGATCAGTTTATCTTTTTTTTGCTCCCCCTGTGACTGAAGAATCACAACACTCAATGCAGCTGCAAGGCTAATCACTCTTTAGCATCTTCTATTGATCCTGGAGATAGAGCTGGAGTGGGTTAGGTCCAAACACTAATCCAATCGTATAACAGACATCCCCATATGGTTAGTCCCCAGCTTTGCCTTAAGCCAATCAATAATCACTTTGACAAAGAAAAATATATTTGGATTTTTTTTTTTCCCCTTTGGAAAGGTTGGGCTCTGAATGCTCCATCTACCAAGTGTTCTGGACTTCTCAGTCACTTCAATGTCCACTCTGAAACAGAGCTTGCAATGGCTGGTAAATAAGCAGGGAAATGGTCTCATGGGATTAGTACAGAGCCAAGGACAGAATTAACTTGAGCCACATGTCTTGCTTCTAAAAGCCTTTAAAAGAGACTGAACACCTTGTAAATGAGTTGGGTTTTCTTTTTAATATAAAAATGTCCTTGAAGAAACAATGTTGGTTGGAGCTGTAGAACTTGGGAGGCGTGTGAGGCGCACCTGGAGGCTTTTCAGGGTTTGGACAATACAAGAATACAGAGAGGGTCAGTAGTAGGTGCCTGGTAAGACCTTAGTTTATCTCATTTATTGATGTTTTCACAGGAATGTTCATCTGCTGTAACGTGTGCAGTGCTGAATGCAGCGAAGAGACACCATAAATGCCAGCTTTTCATGTGGCTCTACTTCAGCTCCTCTCTGAGCCTGGCTGGT
This sequence comes from Tichodroma muraria, assembly GCA_013390105.1. Classification (NCBI taxonomy): domain Eukaryota; kingdom Metazoa; phylum Chordata; class Aves; order Passeriformes; family Sittidae; genus Tichodroma; species Tichodroma muraria. The sequence continues at coordinate 17,620 of WAAG01030379.1, forward strand.
TGAGGGCTGACTCCTGTGTTTGGTCTTAGGCCACAGAAATAGCAGCTCCTCTGTGTCCAGAAACTGTATTCCCAATCCTCTTGCACAGGAATTCATGCTGCAATTGCAGAAGGACTCTGCCAGGTCAGGACTGGTGGTGAAGGATGGTGACTGAGGATCGAACACTCTTTGAAGGTTCAGGTTAGTCCAGTGAATAATGCTCTGATGCCAAAACTTCAATATTTGGAATGAACTGCCTTTAACCGGGTGGGAGCTGAAACAAAAGGACAACGTGTGGACAGTTACAGGTACTTTGCCCCAGCAGGTCTTTAAATTAGAGAATCTAAACACCAGCAGGTACCAAGCACTCGAGATGGCAGAAAGTTCTTTGTAAGCCAGAATACTGCAAAGTAGGAACCCAGCTAAAATAACTTGCCTAAAAGATAATAAAATCCAGTTTCTGGGCAAAGTCTTTCCCAATCTTTCTGCAGCTGGAGGATGAGACTGTTTAGGTGTATGTTCTCCAGTGGGTCCCTGCATTCCTCGTTGTACTGTGGTGCATCTTTTTACTTTTGCTTGTAATTAGAGCTGCTTTGGGATTGGTCTTGACAGCAGTTTGAAGTGTTTTTTTTCAGAAATGTCACAGGAAGTATGTTAATGGAGAGATGCCAAAGGTATTAAAAGCTATGAAGTCCCACATTACAATGGAGAGAAATTCTTGTGTATATTCCAGCGCAATCTTTGAACTATGAAAGCAAAGACAAAACATCCCTAGTGTTTCTTTCCTCCCTTGAATTCCATCTTTTGCCACCCTATTCCCTTTGCACGTTAGTGAGTGGCTGTTGCTAAATATATGCATAATAGTGAGAACCACTACATAATACAATGCATTGAAAAAAGGTCCTGCCAGGCTTCTAGGTCAAGGGAAGGAATATCTCTTTCTTCCCTAGTTAGCTTATCTGCCCATTTGTCTCCTTTTGCTTTATGAAAGAGCTGATGGGGAAGGTCTCCAGTTGATGGAGCTATTCAGAAAAAGAACTGACATTTTGAATCAAAATTCAGGCTGCCTCCAAACATTGTGTCCCTGGTGGTATTAAACAATAATAACATATAATGAAATTCATATTTACTCTGAAAACAGAAGGTACACAGGTATTTGATTTCAGAAAACCCAGGTAATTGACTTAGAAATGAAATCTGTGACAGATGGCTGTGGAATGGATGATTTAGGTAGAACATGAAAAAAAGTAATGCTTAAACCTTGGGGAAGAAGAGACAAGAGCCAATAGTAGGCAGAAGCACAGATGTTTGCATTCTTGTTTTATAGAGGAGTGCATAGAAACATGGGGGAAAAGGCATGGAAAGGGATCCCCACTTCACCAGAGTCTGCCCCTGGGATCACAAACAGTGTGGTGACAGATTGAGTCTCAGAGGGGCTCCCAGCACAGCACGTGTGCCAGTCCCCACATGCCAGTGACGTGTCCCTGCCTGCCCCTCTGACATTGATACTGATTTTAACACCCCCAGTGTGTTAAATTTGCACCTTCAGCGTGTTTAACACCTGTGTTGTGTGGCAGTGAGGACTTGGGTCACACTGAGGTGGGTATTTTACCCCACTCTGTGGGTAAAAGTTGAAAGTTGTAGCCCTAAACCAATGGCACATGTCTGCCTGATTTATGCACAGATTCCTTCTTTGCCCCAAGCCTGTCATCAGTTTAACCCTGACTTTGTGATAAATCACCCACTGCTTGAGAGCTCTCTGGACATCAGCAGAGGCAATAACTCAACTCGCATGAAAATACATCCACATGTGGATGTTTCGAAAGAAGCTGGGGATAAGCGTCCCCAAGCCCAAAAACTGTCAATAATGGTGGCAAAAATTCTTCTCAGAGTCTTGTAAATGGTCTTTCAGACCTGCAGGTTAAGTGGGTTTGTCTTACTTGCTGATTTCACCGCCTTCTTCAGATCTCACATCGTCCTGACATGGACTCTGCTGCCACGGAAATCATCACAGACCAAGCTCTGTCCCACTCCCCTGACCCTGTGGATGGAGCATCTGAGTAATGTCTCTTTCAAGGTTGACTCCTCCATCCCTGGTCCTCAGAGCTGCTCTCTGTAAGATGATTTCTGATTTCTGATTTCTGAGGCAGAAGCTGATCCCGATGCACAGCCAGGTAGGAATTACCGGCGTGTGCTCAGATTCCAAGGTGACCGTGTCAGCATGTGGCATTGCTTCTCCTGTACCAGTCATGTGTGTGTGATCACAGAGGGTAATGCAAGAGCACAAAGTCAGGCAGGTGAAGAAGGTCTTCATGTGCAGTTTGTCACCCTTTAAAGTGTCAGTGATGAGACGGCCACGCTGCTGCTACCAGGAGCTGGAATGAGCTGGAACATGAGGGCAGGGAGAGATGCATTTAGGTGGAGATCCACAGTGTGCAAAAGCCTGTGCATGTCCCACACAATTTCACACAGTTTGCCACAGCCAATACTTGTAGAATGCATCTCCAGGCAGGGTAATTCCACAGTGATGACCACAACCAGGAGCAGTGCAACTTGGAGATGCTTCCTGGCCTCCCATCTAACAGCATCCCTGAGACCTGAGCCCTGCAGCAGGATGAGAAGGATTAGGGAATTGTTGCCATGCCCATGAGATCTCTGGTGCTGAGACATGAGCCCCAGGGCAGTTTGTGTGCAAGCAGAGTGGATCCTGCAGGCTGCTTCTCCAGAGTGAGAATGTGTTGGATTTTTCTCCTGTTGAAATCTCCTGTAAAAGCTTTGCTGACTGTGTTCCCAGGAATGTGTACTCACAGCTCCCACCAACAGCCTCTCAGCTGAACTCATCTGCCTGTTGCCTGACAGGACATCCCAAGGTGGTAGAGCACTGCAGGAAGCTCCACGTCCTTCAGAGGCTGGATAAGAAATGTCATTGAGCTAAAGAAAATGTCAGCATTGCTACAACCACCCACTGTGCTTCACAAGAGAGATGACTCCATTAGTTCCTGCCCCTGCCCTGCCTTCCCTGCCTCCCAGCTGCAGGTTTAAAAAGCCTTCACCAATACACGTCTTCAAAGCTTCCAGGGGCAAACCAGCCTCCTCTGCAGCCCTCGTTGCACCTCTCAGGCTCATATCCACAAGTACAGAATTCAGTGTATAATCAACACCCACTCAGCACAAAGACCATTCTTGACACCAGAGGAAAAGTTAATGTATGAAGGAATAGAAGAATATGAAATGGAGATTTCCCCAGAGCAGAAAGGAGTGGAGGAATCTGCCACTGCACATCATGTGTCTCACTAACAGATCCATATTCATTGTGCCTAAATGTATTCTGGTAGTTCTTATGTATTCCTTGTAGTTCCTAACAATTATATCTGATCTCTTTGTTAGAGACAAAAAATGTAGGCCTTAATGGGATGTCAACAGACACGGAGTATAAAGTAATTGCCCATTACACTATAAATGTGTTATAATCATTTGCCAGAGGGAGAAAAAGTCTAATTGAATGAAAACTCTTGATGGTTTCATTATGCTTCTATTAAAAGGCAGTCAGGCCTCCTGATCCAAATACAAGGCTTGACTCTTCTTTCATTTACATCTGTAAAAAACCGGGGGCAACCACAATGTTACTGATGGATTTGCAGAGACACAGAGCTGGAGTAAGAGAGCTCAGAGTGAGTCCTGAGTATTTCTGAGTCAAGATGAAATGAAAACGTTTACCATGCATGTGGCAGAGGAAGAAAAATTCAATACAAATGACAGCAAAGCTGAATAAAATGCCGGAGCTGTTCCCAGAAATTGCAGGAATCAGAATCTGTGTGTGTGGAAGAAAGCACAGGAAGGGGCTAAATTGTGCCTTTCAAACTGCACTCATAAAAATCCATGCTGATTATTTGCTTATTAGTTATTAAATAAAACTTTTTTCTCCATCCTCCCTGACACCCAGTCAGAACAGAGCTGTTGGAATCCTTTTCTGTCTTTGCCAAGATCAGCCCAGCCTTTTACAACCACTCACTAACTCTCCCTTTCTCTGCTGCATCTCGTTTGAGCTCCTTGTCCTTGCCTCTGTGCCCTGCATAATTCCAGCTCTCCCCCGCATTTTCCACGCCCTATGTACCGACTCCTCCGCACTTTCCCCTCCTGCCACCACTCACAGCCCTCCCCAGGTGCTTCACAAAGTCATCCCCTCACTGACTTCCAGTAGTTTTTGAAGACTCTTTCCTTCCATGATCTTAAATAAACACAACCCTTGGTCCCTTCATCCACTTGCCACATGACAACAGGGACTGTTGCTCCTCCTCTGCATCAGCCTCTTCAAATGTGGATCTTCAGTGCTGGTTTGTTTGTCCCTGCTCCCCCAGCCCACCCACCTCAGTGCCTGCTGTGGAGTCATTTTGGAGCTCTGTGGGATGGGAACGGTGAGTTGCAGAGGGGTCCCACCTGCCCTGTGAGGAGAAATGTAGATTTGGGTGTCTCTGAATCCAGCTGTGGCTCCTGCAGCAGGGCATGGTGGGTGAGAGGTGGTCAGGCTGGGAAAGGGTGAGGGAAAGCCATGATTTAGGACTCAGGAGGAAATTCTTCTCTGTGAGGGTGTGAGGCACTGGCACAGCTTGTCCAGAGAAGCTGAGGATGCCCCAGCCCTGGGAATATTCAAAGCCAGGTTGAATGAGGCTCAGAGCAACGTGGTCTGGTGGAAGCTGCCCCTGCCCTTGGAAAGGGAGTGGAATTAAGTGGTCTTTGAGGTCTCTTCTAAGCCCTACCACTCTGATTCGGTGATTCTCTGTTCCTGGGTCAGCCTGGGGTAATTGCTGGTCCCCTGCTCCCAGCAGGATGTCCATGATGTCTCATCAGCTGCCCACAGACCTCCATGGGACAGGATTTATGCCTGGGGAGTCCTGGACACAGGAGGATTTTGGTATGTGGCTCATAAGGTCAGGGACACCCGTAAGCTAAGCTGTCTCAGCAAAACCACTCTCAGCTTGTTTTGATTGATAAATGTCTTTTATTCCAGCAGGAGCAAGCAGTGATATTTCATGCCTTTTAAAGGCTGAATTTTCTTAATTGCCCTTGGTGGGTCTCTGAAGCATCACACACGAGTCCCTGAGGATCTGCAGGCCACTGATGGGAGAGCATTTACCACTCACTCCCTGGCTTCCTCTGACCAGGCAAATTACTGAAGCTACCTGGGCAGAGGTGTTTGTTTGAGCTGAGGGTGTGCTCTGGAGGTAGCAATGAGCAGAGATCTCCCCTGCATGGTGATTTTAAAGTGGTTTTAAAGCCAGACAGCTGCTCCTCATGCTCCCTTGCACACATGTTAGATACTGGTGTAAGCTATAAGACAACACGAAACCCCCACTGGCCATTATATTGGTTGCAGAGATGATGCTCTAACTAGAATCATCACCCAAACCAGAGAGAAAGTAAATATCTATATATACTTAGCAGCAAATCTTTCTGGCCCTCAGCCCTCAGGCTCCCCTGGCTTTCTATCTGAGTACCTGCCTACTCATACCAAGTCTTTTGCAGACTGAGAAAGTAGCAAAGTTTTTCTTTCCTCTTTCCCTCTCTCAATCTGGCACTCCTTTAGATCTGGTCTGAGCTTGTATTGTAACCAGCACCTTTTTCAAAGCTCACATTCAGGGCTCAGCACAATAAACACCTGAGGTGGTTTTGTAAAAAGCTCAACAGTGAAGCTGATGTTTGAATATGTCTGACTCTTCACTATAATTTTTTGAAGGGAAAAACCTCACCTTTTCATTGGGTTTGTTTTTGAGGGAACCACACTGTGCTTGGTCCAGCCTCTGGACCTCACTGGCTGTTTTCAATCGGTGTCTGAAATTTCTTTGCAGTTCTCCTGAGAAGGAACAAAAGAGAGGCAGGTGAATCCCTGGCTGAAGGAAGGACAGGCAGGGTACAGCTGTTTCCTTGTGTCCAGATGTGAACATTTGGCCAAGCAGCCTCAGCTGAGCTGAGGTGAGGCAGGGGAGGCAGCTGGGGGCAGAAATTTTGGGGACAAAGAACACACCCCCAGTGCAACTGAGACATCACTACTTCATGTTACAGCATTGCTTCATCATCCTGTGCTGCATTTTCATCTGCATTTAACTGGCTCGTGCATTTGCATGAACAAACCATTGCATAATTCTCGGATTGTGAATCAGAATAATTTAACTTGGAAAAGCCCTATAAGATCATCAAGTCCAGCTGTTAACCCAGCACTGCCAAGGCCACCACTAACCCATGTCGCCAGCTGCCACATCCACACATCTTTCAAACACCTCCAGGGATAGTGACTCTGTCGCTTCCCTGGCAGCCTGTTCCAGTGCTTAACAACCCCTTTGGTGAAGAAATTTTCCTGAATATCCAAATTAAACCTCCCCTGGCACAACCTGGTTCCTCTTGTCCTGTCCCTTGCTACTTAGAAGAAGAGGATGTCCTTTCTGGGAGCTGTAGAGAGCAATTTACTGCACATTTCAGATCCTTGTACACAGCAGTGGGATTATTATCCCTATCTCTGCTGTTTTATATAAATATAGATACTCTCTGTTCAGGAAACCCCAGCAGAAGAAATGTGGCTCAAATGCTGTACTATGAGCAGCCCTGTGTGCTGACTGCTTTATTTTATACTATTTGGCGTAAAAGATAGATAGAATGACATGATAAACAAAACCTGGTGTAAAAGATAAACAAGGATCACTAAACCCATGTTGTTTAAAGGTTAAATATCACTGTTGCTTTTAACATTACAAAACCAAGTGCATTCTAAAATATCAGGAAGATTTTATCCCTTTTGGCTTGTATCTAAAACTCAGTAGTTTTAACATTTTCTTTTGGTTTAATACAGCCAAACAAAGGATATAAAAGTGTTAGCAGAAATTAGAAGTAATTCTGCTAACATCTTTAGACAATTTTTTTTGCTTGAACATATTGAAACAGATTTATATATATTTCTTTAGAATATCTGACTTTCAGTGAGAATTGAACCATTATCTTTCCTGGTCTTGCAAATCCCCTTCAAACATACTTACATTCTGACTTCAAAAACATCAGTACTTTAAATGTTTCACCTGATGTCTTGGAATTTCAGTTCTAAGAGGAAAAAAGTACAACTCTGTTTTGGAGAGTTATCAAAGCATAGATTTAGGAGACTAATTTTAGGCACCCAGCCTTGAAGTTTTGACCAGTGGGATTACATTGGTAGAAACAGCAGCAAAGTCCCAAATCTGGGGAAAATAACAAAGGAGAAAGATCTTCTGAAGGAAGGGCAAACCACCTCCTACAAAAGCTGCCAAGGATTACTGTAAAGCAATAATTAATGACCATTGCAGCTGGGTCTCTAACTGATGCAGGGGGAATATTGATATAATCCTATTAGTGTGTTGCTCTCATTAATGTACTTATGTCAATTAGCTGAGCATTTTAGCAGAAAGGTGAATTTATGATTTTTTTTTTCCTCCATCCAACATAGATTTCCATTGCAAAAATCAATTTTGAACAACTACCAAAGATCAAGGTCCATTAATGAATCTTATCTGACACTAATGTTGTCTAATTACATTAAAATGTCACAACTAATTTAATGGCAGCAGAGCTCCCTACTCCATAAACAAACACAATTTTGGTTACATTTCTAAAGAATTTAGTGTTTGATCAGGAAAATAATGAATGGAAATTCCAGTTTTGATAATTTTCTGCATTTCTGCCATTCTTAGTGTTTTGAAATAAAGAGCAAGAAAAACCTGGGCTCAGCAGAACATTCCAGGCCCTGAGGAGACCTTAGAACTCCTTCCAGTACCTTAAAAGGCTCCAAGAGAGCTGGAGAGAGACTTTCGACAAGGGTGTGGAGTGATAGGCCAAGGGAAAAATGGCTTTACCCTGACAAATGGTAGGTTTGGATTCAGTATTAGGATTTTTTCCCCCTGTAGGGTGCTGAGGCCATGGCTGCCCAGGGAAGCTGTGGCTGCCCCATTCCTGGAGGCGTTCAAGGCCCATCTGGATGGGTCTTTGAGCAACCTGGTTGCTCAAAAAGGGGGACCAGAGACTGCAGGGGAGACACAGTGAGAGTTTTCATCAGTCCCACAGGCTTGAGCCTTGAAAATGAGTTAAAATAAGACACTGAACCAACAACTCTTCGCATGACTGAGAACTGGGGCAAGGAGGGGAGATCTTAACCTAATTCCCACTGGGTTTTTTTTTTCCTTCAACAAAACAAAACAGCAGACTCTTTCACAGTTGCCAGAGCTGGAGCCTCAGTGAGAGATTATGAGGGATGCAGCCAGTGACCAAGTTCAGATACAAAAGCATTTCTGATTGGTTTCCCACAAGATGAAATTCTGTTATAAAACCTGCTGCTCATTTCCCATTGAAAGAGTAATTTGGGAAACTGTCTCTCTTTGTGCTCTAACTGGGCAGCAGATGGCTCCAGATATGTTTTACTTGGTCCTATTGATTTCACTGCACGATTTAATTTTATTTCTCAGCAGAGCAGATTAAAATATGTGAGCTGCTTTATAGGCCCCTGAAATGACAGAAACCTGCCCTGAAGAAGCTCCAGCATAGTCCCTCGCCAGGAGCACCTCTTTTCCTTGTGTCAGCTCACAGGCATCCCCTTCCTCCCCACAGTCTCCAGCAGCATTTTTTTGGGTCCAGGGAATGGTGTTGGCAAACCCAGTGCAAAATACAGACAACGAATAGTCAGAGGAGACATAAGAGACCCTGAGGAAAAGAGGTGCAATGTGGTGGGTATTTTTTTTAAGAGCCCATCCCCAACATGTGCTTAATAAATAATTAATTGCTGTTATTTCCAAGTTCAGATCCATTTTCACACAAATGCACTTTTAACTCTGGTGATAAAAAAAAAGTAAAAAATGATGCTTTTTTGTTGATTCTTCTTCAAGGCAGCCTTGAAGCAATGAACCAAATTGACTGCTAAATTTAGACAAGAACACAGTCAGGCCAAGTCATCTCAGAGTCCATAAATTTATTAATAAGTGAGATCAAGACGAGTCAGGAAACAATCCCTGAGATGCAGACCTGCTTTTCCTTTTACTGGGTCACGAATAGTTTGGGGTATGAAACACATATTGAACTCTCCAATTTACACATCTAAGTCTGGATTTTTTTCTCTTAACTGTGAAAAAAACTGCATGGAGGAAGAAAAACTTCCCCTGCTGGGGGGCTGCTTGTTCCAGACCTGTGTCTCCACACTTCTGCCCTTAGGATTCCTACCTTTTCCAGCAGAGAAAGTATTATTTCTGTATGTAAGTAGTATTTCTGTATTTTTATCTCTATATTTTAGCTTTTATAAGTAGTATTTCCTTTGTGTTCCCTGGCAAAGGAGTCTCTGGGAGTGTGTTTGAATCCCACACTGGCACCTGCATTTTTGTGCAAAGCAGGTGTGGTGGCTGATGGCTCAGTCATATTCCTCACACAATTCTGAACTTTTTGTGTCAGGTATGGTTTGAAGGTATCTCACATATTTTTCCAGGTTAGAAAACAAACCCACAGCAAGAGCAAGTGATCTGTCTCCAGTGCTGTGCAGAGAAGGGTACAGCCAATTAAAGATGCATTGTGTGGCAAGGTGGGAAAAGAAAGTGGTGGGATATGAGTGGGGAATCCGCTCCCCTCACTGGAGAAAGGAACTGAATGAATCTCATCTTCCCAGGGGGGAGAACAGACAAGTAGGTGTCACCTCGGAGTAGTTAATGCCATAATCTGTCCTCCTGCTCTTCATCATCATGATCTTTATCACCTCGTTGCACTCCACGGGCAAGGCGTGATTAGAACCTTCCTGAAGAAGCCTGGACATTTCTCCAGGACATTTCTGCACACAAGACCCGGCCTTGAGAGACATCTCCCACATCTCTCATGATCTTCCTGCCCATACAATGAACTTCTGCAATGGCAACACAGCTACAGCCAGTAAGGTCATAGATTTTATCACAGATTTATGTGTAACACCTGGGAAAAACCTTTGGGCAGACCTTGTGTCCAGAGACTGGTCAGTGTTTTTGAGAGGGACCAGGCATTTTCTTGGAGCTACCCCTCTCTGTCTTCTTTCTCCCCCACCATCTCCTTTCATCTTCCCTGCTCTTCTCCCATTCATGCCTGGGGATTGGTGCCTGAAAAGGGCTCTGCTTTGCAGAGACAGATTGTGGCAACAGCTGCATCTGTAACAAGGGCTGCATTAAAAACTGGAAATGCTAAGAGGGAGCTGGAAGCCAAGGATGTGAGGAGGAAAGATGACAGATGACAATGGGGGTGGTTTGTACCTTGTCCTGCTGCAGAGCCTGTTTTCCTGCTGTAATGTACTTCTTCAGGAGCTGGTGAAGGCAAATATGAATGGATGCTGCAGGGGCTTTCTCTGGGGTTAGAGCCTGCACTCAGGAAAATTACAGCCTTTTAGTTACTTAGCAGGAACTTCCCTCTACTTTGCCAGAACACTTGTGTGTCTGCCACCCTCAGAGTCAGGGAGAGAAAGGCAAGAACTCGTTCTGTGCTCAGAGCATGAGCCTGAGCTTGAGCCTGGGGTGGTGCCATGAGCTTGACCCTGTCACTAACAGAATGTAATTTAATCACCAGCTTTTCAATATTGATCTATGATTGTGCATATTTCAACTCAGACCCCACCACAAGTATGGGTGAAAATCGCTCCACTCACATCCCCAGGCTACAAACTTGAAGTCCAAGCTCATGGAATCATAGAACTGTAGAATGGTATGGTTGGAAGGGGCCTGAGAGATCATCCAGTTCCAACAGGAGGGTTAGAAATAGAAGATCTAGAGGGATCATTTGGGTGGATTGTTAGATCTAGATGATCCCTACCAGATGATCTCTGCAACCTTCCATTATCCCAGGTTCTTCTAAGCCTCATCCAACCTGGCATTGGACGCTTCCAGGGATGGGGCATCCACAGTTTCTCTAGGCAACCTGTGCCAGGGCCTCCCTGCCCTCACAGTCAGGAGTTTCTTCCTAATATCCAATCTAACCCTGTCCTCTATCAGTTTAAAGCCATTTTCCCTTGTCCTGTAACTCCATACCCTTGTAAAAACATCTTCCTCATGGAGATTAATCAGGTAGTGCTCATTAATCCACCTGCTCGTGGTGACTGAGGCTGCCCTCAGAGGACCCTTTCCAGAGAAGCTGATAGAGACTGATAAAATTTGCAGTTCCTGGTGTCAGTAAAACCTTTTGCATTGGTGAGGAAAGAGCTCCTGCTTAGAAGCAGCTACTTAACAGTCTTTGGGATTTTCTTTTCTCCCTTTTCCTTTAAATTGCTCCAGTCGAGCACTCCACTGAGCAAAGAGGGGACAGTCCCCCAGAAGCAACAATTGCCACCTAATTTCAGCAGCAGCACTTCTCCCATCTGCCTGGCCATTCTTCTTAAATTGCTGTCTAATTTTCAGTATAAAGAGTATCTAAGGTACACACTTCCCATGATCACAGCTTTATTACAAACCTGTGAGAAGAAAAAAAGAGCCTTTGTTGGGTTAATTCCTTGGAACTTCTGAATTGAGCTTCCCCAAAACACATGCACAGAAAATGAAGAAAAAAAAGGTGATGTTTGAAAGAGTTCAAGTAATAAGCAGCAGAGCACATTTTCTTGTATTTTTTTTTTTTTAAATAAAAACCCCAAGCAAATAATCACATATTTGCAATTAGAATATTTATCAAATACCCTGTATTTTGAATTAGCTGTTGGAATAAAAACTATAATTAAAATAAATGTATTTCTAGAGTGACTGATGGGTATAAACTGGGGGTGTAATTCTCAAACACAGATCCATCCTCAGAACAACACGGACCTTCACAAATACAACTAATGGCTGATCAGCAGGTGGAAAATAAGAGCAAAAATAAGAGTGAAAAAAACCCAGGGTAAACACTCGTTGTTTGGTTGACTTCTGCCACTACAAATCTAGGCCAGATGCAGCCCTGGGTTTCCAGTCATTGAAGAAAGAGCCTCGTATAAAGAAAATCTATTTTGCAAAATACACAAGTGAAAGAGCTTGGAAGGTCACCAAACCTAAACAGTTAAAAGCAATCACGTTTCAATTAAGATGAATTGAAACAAACAGGCTTTAGAGAGGACGGTAAACACAGCAATGTTTCACTGAGCATTAAGAGGAACAAAGAGCATACATCTCCTGAAATGCCTTTTAAGAGCCTTCTCGTCCCAGCCCCACCACGAGACGTTGCGCCGCCCAAACCGCCCAACTTCTCCCTGCCAGGCAAAGCACAAAAATCAAATCGTTTTTATCCTCCCCGTTCGAGATTAAATAACTTTGAGGGAACCGTGTGAAGCAAAAGGGAGAGAAATGGCTGCACGGTATTAAGAGAGTTAATTATAGATGCAGATTAAAAGGCAAGACTGAGTGGTGGAAGAAAAGGGAAGAGTAACCTCCGGCACAGAGATAGTGACATGCAGCAGTTGTCAGTCACCTAGCAACAAGTTTCCTATCCCTGCTGTGCTCTTTAATTCAGCAAATCTGCTCAGGATGTTGGGCTGTTCTCCTGACAAAACGCATTATGTAGTAGACTAAAGGATACAAAAATCCACTGTACACAACACTCTGCTCCCTATTGACCACTGATCCTTTCTCTCAACCCACAAAAGAGCCTTGCATAATGCTCTGAAAAGAGAAAAGTCTCAACAGAGAAAACATTTGCTTGTAATTGAGATTGACTACATAACGAAAATGATGTTCTTTTTTAAATTCAGCTTGTTGAGGCCATGCTTTTTGTCTCCTGGCTCTCAAAACCCATCCCTGCTGGGAAAAGGGGCAAACATTGTACAAACTCAAACCTGTGGGTTTTTTTCCCTTCTTTTCACTGGAAGCACACACGCGCACGCATGCACGCACACGCATTTTGTGGCTAAATGGGCAAGACGGGCTCCTGAAGACTTAAACAAGTTTGGTGAAAAAAAAAAAGAGGAGACAAATAAGAAAATCGTGGAGCGTTTCTGTGTTGAAGGGAAGCTGCCTTACTTCTGAATGGAAGCTGAGGTGCGGAGGGCAGAATGTATTTTGTAATTGTTCTCGCAAACTAAGGAGCAGCACTGTCTGAGAAAATGAGTTGTTTTATTTCCAAATCCATGCAGAAAGTTATCAGCAAACTCAAGTATCACAGAATCACAGACTGGTCTGGGTTTGAAGGGATCTTGAGGATCGTTTCTTTCCAAGCCCACTGCCAAGGGCAGGGATGTCACCCACTGGTTCAGGTTGCTCCAAGCCCCGTCCAGGCTCACCTGGAACTATCCCAGGAATGGGGCAGCCACAGCTTCTCAGAGCAACCTTTGCCAGTACCTCACCACCCTCACAGTCAAGAACTTCCTCATATCAAAGCTAAATCTACTCTGCATTCCCAGACACACACATCCCTACCTCTGCATCCAACTCAGGACCCTGCTCTGAGATAATAATTATCTAAATAAGAAGAATAAAAAAGGGAGTGAGTTTAAAAGACCTGAATTTTGACACAATGAACTTTACTGTGGCCCATGGCAGAAGTTTGGGTGAGTGCTCCTCACAGAGTGGCTGCTCCAGCAGGAGAGCTGAGGGAGCTGGACCAACAGTGCCTTCCTAAGACTAGTTGCTAGGTCTCATCTGGAGTCCAGAAGGAAGCAGAACAAGACAAGGTAGTGGCAGAGAAACTAAAGCCCCATGCAGCTCACACAGAAGCCCACAGCAAACTCAGCAGAAGAAAACAAGCCCCTGAAGAGGGGTCTGAGTCCATTGGCACACGCAGCTCTTTGGGGTGGAAGTGGGTGCAATTTGTCCAGTCTGTAGAGCACCTTAACCCAGCCAAAGATCAGCATCCTGGGAGCTCCACATGTGCAGAAAATGGCAATAATCCATGTCAAGCTTTTCTGCTGCCATCAACCAGCTGAGTCTGTAACTGCAACTCCAGATGAAACAGTGGAAATTCCCAAAATCATCTGGAGTTCTTCCACCAGACCAGGTTGCTCTGAGCCACATCCAGCCTGGCCTTGAACACTTCCAGGGATGGGGCATCCACAGCTTCTCTGAGCAGCCTGTGCCAGTGTTTTACCATCCTCATTGTAAAAACTTCTTCCTTATATCCAATCTCACTTGACCCTCTTTTAGTTTAAAACCACCACTGCTAAAACTTTTGTCCCCATGCTGTGGTTCACAGTGTCAAAAAAAAGAGAGGTGGCTGTGTACTAGGAAATGCAGCAGTGCAATTTCTCCTCCAAAAAGCTACGAAAAAGACTGAGAAAACACCTTGGTGCCCCAACTGGGAGAAAACAGAAAGGTGATTGTATGATTTATGATATGGAGCTCACAGAACAGCATCACTTGGAGATTGTAGCAGGCCAGGGTAAGGCTGGTGGGTACAAAACTTCATCCCAGGAAAACAAACCCACTTGGATTTTGCTCAAGCTCAGCAGTTTCCACCCTCAGCTCTCCTAGAAAGGGAAGGGATGAAGGCCAGAGACCATCATTTACACAGTGCATATTTCCAGGGATGATAAACCACATTCCTCACTTGTACCTACAGCCCCCCGAATATAACACAGAATATAACAAAGCCTGTTCAAGTTAAAGGACTGGGAAGGGCTGACATGAATGTGCTATTCAGCCACAACCAAGACAAAACAGTCTTTTATTTTTAAAGTTCTCTCTCTTAAAAGGTTTTGTTCCTTTGGAAACAATCAGATTGTTTTCAGGTTTTTTTCCTCCCCTTTTTAAACAAAACAAAAGATTATTTTCAGTCACAAAATATAAATGATACAAAATTTGATTTCAACCGATAAATATGAAATTAAGGGAGGTCTTCAGGAGCTGGGAATGTTTGGAAGGTAGTGTACAGCAGTAGGAAAGCAGTTTTTGTGAACCCCCTCAAGAGATGCTAAAAATAAAGACCTGAAATAGTAGAAGGTTTAGAGGAATGCAGTAGGGGGAAAAAAAACCCACATGAATAATTGTGGTGCAGGGGAAATACATCTTGCTTTCTCCATAAACAATATAGTGTTGATTACTATAGAATTTAAGGCTGACATTCAGAGAGTGCTTCAGACAGATTTCATAGACATGACGAAGAAAATTCCCTGTGAGGGAGCTAGATCAATCATAGAATATGCAAGAATCCAAGCTACTGAAAAAAGAAAAAAAGAAAAAAAAAGAAAAAAGAAAAAAACCCACAACCTTAGCAGTAACTCATAGTAATAAATAAAAGAATACACAAAAAGGTACTTCCACCCAGTTTCTGGAGATTTTTAAATATGGTCTGCAGGGATATTTGTTGAAATCAACCTCCAGTAACAACCAGTGTAAATAGTGCCCTGGCTTAGCCCTGGGTAGCCCAAGCACACAAGCTGCCAAGGGGATCTCATCTCCTAAAAGCAGAATGTCTGCTAAGAAGGATATTAATTTTCATATATAGTTTTTAGAGAAATTTTCTCACAGAAAAACTAAAATTAAAGTGGACACCAGGGTCAACCCGTAATAGTTGGATCACATCCTACCAAAAATAGGAATCGCGAGGGATTCTCCTGCTGATATTTTAAACTTTTGTTCATGCAAGTTTTAATCAATTAAAATGCATTATCTACCCTCTTAACTTTCTCAGAGAGGATTATCTGACATTTACTATTCACCAGTTTTGCTGAAAAGGTTAATAGTTCACAGGCTGGAGTTCGGGGTAAACAGAATTGATCATTCCTAATGCCTTGGCTGGAACGGAGGGGCTTTGTGTTGACAGGCTGGGAGATGTAATGAGCCTCTAGTACATTCTTAAGGCTTGTTTCATTTGCTCTGTGAATGGGGAAAGTAAAATTATAGTCTATAGGTGTTTTCCATGGTCCTTTTATAAGCAGGCCTCCTGACACCAATTAAAGAGATTATGTCATCAACTGAAAAGAAAGCTATAACCTTGTATGTTAATGCCGTGATTACTTAAGACAGGGTCACTGGACCCAATAGAACAGGGAATGACCTTGGTGAAATTAACTTCAGAGCTCAATTCCTAATTAACTGTTTTCAATGAAAGAATGTGTGATTTCAGGCTATTGGTTAAAATAGTCACTTTTTTCTGTACAAGGGCTTTGCCACCAGAAGTTAGTCTCCAGCAGCATTAAAAAAAAAAAAACAAACCAAAAAAAACCCCAGGAATAAGATTAGGAGATGGCAAACAGCATGTTCAGAGCTTTATGAAAGCAGATATTGTCCCCTGGATATTTTGCCTGAAAAACCTTATTCTTTTGAGGCTTCTTTGCCCACAGTGCAAAATTTACAATCCTCAGGAGGAAATGACACATTTGAGCACATATCCAGGGCAGAAGAAATTAAAAAAAAAAAAA
>WAAG01030379.1:33942-59773 GCA_013390105.1 Tichodroma muraria
TGAGAGCACAGCACTACTAAAACGTAGTTATGTATAAAATGTAAGCCTGTATTTGTAAGTATTTTATATTTACCATTTTTTTAAATGGAATTGCAGCATGTATAAAAATTTGGCCAGGGAATCTCTATTTTGTAGCATCGGAAGAGTATGAAGAGAAGGCAGGGAAGGGTTTCAAGCAGCTGTCTCTCAGGTAAGGGTTGTGGTGAGGTTCCAGAAGGATGGCAGATTGCCAGGGCACCCCTGGACTTTGAGCTGTATTGGAGATGCTCAGTCAGAGATCCACTCTCAGTCCTGGTAAAGGCACTGGCAGGGGCTGTGCAGTCCCCTTGAAAACTTTTTTTGGCACTGAACCTACCTTGCATCTCTGACCAGCTACGCTAAAGTCACAGAAGTGACTTTACTCCAGCAAACAGCAAATTTGCACGCCAGCAAACAGCAAATTCCCTTTCAGAACGGTTGCAAAGTTAACGGTGATTGCTTCATGTATGGAAAGACTTCAGACCTGAGACCCCTCTGAACAGGTTCCACTCCCTTAAGGTTGGGTTTCACAGAATCATTGAATAGTTTGGTATGAATATTTAAATTGAATTGAATATTTAAAGGTGCAATCCCCACCCTCAACTGTGGTTTACAGGGTTCAATGTTAAGTCTGAACAGGGCAGAGGTTCCTTCCTCTGAAGGCTGTGAGCAAGGCAAGCAGAGTAGATCTCCAGGGTGCCACACTGTCCGGGGTGTCACACTGTCCCCAACCCAGGACAAGCTGTGGGGCTCTGGATCTGCTTCTGCTACAGAGCTGGGAGATGAAGCTCACTCCCCTCTGGCATCTGTGATGGGATGAACATCAGAGGAGGTCATGAAGGGGAAGCAGGAACCTCTCCCATCTGCCCACATCTTGTTCTAAAGAAGTGATTACACAAAATGTCCCAGAGAAGGCCGGAGCACCTGATGCTCAGAGACAGTGGAGGTACCTCCATGCCACAGCAAAGACCCCAAAGGGAGCCTGCAGCAAAGCCAAGGACGAACCAGCTTCCTGAAGCTCCATCTCTGTTCCCAGTCCACATCTGTGCCAACCACAGAGCATCACTGGTGGCCCACTGGGCCAGCTGTTCCTCTCCTCATGTAGAGCGAAAATCCGCCAGGGCTTGGGCACAGGCATTCACTGTTCAGAGGAACACTCTGAAATACCAGAGTGCAGAAAAGACTTTTCCCATGGTCCCCTGGTCCCCTGGTCATCCAGCAGCACGTTCCAGTGGGGATCCAGCTCTAGGGGACAGCTAAAGGGACTGGCACTGGGAATAACGCTGGTGTGATCACTGATACCTGCCTGGAGATACGGCCTGCGGATGGGAAGGCGTCAATTAAACATAAAGGTCTGTGAACCTGTGACCTTGTATTGCAGAAACAAAACACTCAATTCCCTTCAAACCCAACCAAATGTGGGCAGCTGCCTTCTCTAAGAACCAAGGAAACAAAACCTCATAGGCTTCCTGGCTTTATTTTCATTCCAGGGCTAAAACACCCCTCTTAGACAGGGCATGGATGTAATCAAACAAACCCCAGGGTTGGATATCATCACCTCCCAGAGCACACTTTGGATAACCACCTTTCACACCCCAGCCCCTGGCAAATAAATGGCAAAGGAGCAGTTGGTAAATTTGCTGAAAGGTGCAATTAAAAGCAAATAGGGACATTCTGGCTGCTGAAGGCAACGTATTCTTTGCTGCTTTTTTGTGGAGGAGGGAAAAGAAAAAGAATGGAAGAGATTCCTCCCTTCCCTATGGACCACCCATGGAACTTATTTGTCCCCTAATTCTAACACCAGAAGAAAAAGAGGTACTTGTTGCTCACAGCTCCCATGCAGTAAGTCTTTGGGAAGTTAATTGCATTAATGTGTTCCCTGAGTAAAAACAGGTGTTGTAACACCTGCATTTTCTAAAGCTGGATTTTGCTAAGAATGTGAATTTTTAGAGGGTTGGAGCATGTGGTTTATACAGAGGTGATATTTAAGGGACTTGGGACTGCACAGAACCACTAAATTTGGGAGGTTCATAGCTTTTGCTATGAAATCCTGCAAATTATTGATGACCGGAGCTAAGCCTGGACAACGCCGAGCTGTCTGCAGGAATTCAGCATGGATGTGATTTTCAGGGAGTAGCACTGGAGTCCCTGTGTGAGATTCCCCTTTTGGCCTGTGCTTTAGCCCCTGCCTGGACTTGACAAAGATGTTCAGCACTTGACAGGACGCAGCTCCTTCGACAAAGCCCACGGGACTGAAACCTGCAGGCTCTGTGCCACCATCTCCATTGAAGAGCCAGGCCAGAGTGGATGGCGTGAGGCAGCTTTTAGGGAATAAATATTATAGCTGCAAAGAACATGACAGCAATAACACTATGGCTGGAAAGCCTCCTGGCACCGAGGATTTTCTAGCAACAGGGAGCAGCTTACAGGCTGCAAGGGCTGAAGTGGAAGATCTGCTTACTCACATGAGTAAGGGCTACTAGCGGTAGGAAGGATTGCAAGATTAAGCTCTTAAGGAATGAAGTGCTAATGGGTCTGACGGGGAAGTGGCTCTGCAGTTGCTTACACAGCTGAGGAGATGGCCTGTGACATAACACGCTCAGCCATGCAAGCTTCATGTGTACATGTCCATGTCATAATACCAGCAACCTGCTAAGTGCACATCATCCCTCCCGCCAGGGACACGGGGGTTGCCTCCTTGTAAAAAGCGTGTTAGAATCCCGAGAATATCCACTGCCTTGTGCCAACACTCATCTGTACATTGAATCATGTCAGGGGGATGCATCTGGGGTGAGAGGCCCTTCCCTCAGCCCTCACCCCCACTTCCCTGAGTTTTTCTGTGCACTAAAGGGTCAGAGCCACAGGAGAGGGTTTGGGAAGCTCTGTTAAGGGCAGGAAGATGATTCCTGCAGTGGAGACAGCAGTAAGTGGCAGAGTTTTCACCTTCCAGGGAAAGTTCTGGTGCTGAGGGTGTGCAGAATACATAAAGAGGCAAACTACTGAACAAAGTGGAGTGATAATTAAGACAGCTTAGAGGGCTCATTCAAATACAAGTGGAATTGGGGCTTTCCTCATGGTTGAGAATATTCAGAAAATATTTTAAATCTGTGTTGCCTCAAATGCAACAGTGAGCATGAGTCCAGCTCTGTGTCCTTCTAAGTACTGTGGCCGTGTTTTATGCAGTGCTTCAAATGAATAATTAATACCTAATTCAATTAGATTTTTTATTTATTATTATTATTATTATTATTATTATCCCTGCTCACATCAAGCCTTATCATACCCTCATGATCTATAAATAAAGTGCTGTATGATTTCATTCCAACTCACTACAGTTTTTAGCCCAATCAAACCTTTTGCAGACGACTGTCAGTTGCCAGCAAACACAGAGGGAAATGCTGCTTTTTTTCCCCACTGGGTGCACTGAGTTTCCTGGCTGGAGTGCAGCACTTCCATGGGATGTTTGTTGTCCTGGACACACAGGCTAGAAACACACAAGGGAAATAATTTAAAAGCTGGTATCAATCAAAAAACTTAGTTCAAATGCTTTAGAGCACAGAAAAGCAGTGGAAGACTCTAAATATCTCCTCCAGAAACCAGATTTACCTTGTAATGAATGTGGACCAAAATTTTCCAAGGGGAAATGAGAGATGAGCAGCAGAAATGACTGACATCCGTTTCCTTCCTTCTGTTGTGGGCTATTTTCAGACACGGATGACAATGTCTGCCCTTGCTTCCTCTGAAGTCCCCTCTAGTCAATTCAGAATCACAGAACTGCAGGATTGTTTTGGTTGGTGAAGACCTCTAAGACCGTTGAGCCCAGCAATTAACCTGGCATTGCCAAGGCCACCACTAACCCACGTCCCCAAGTGCCACACCCACACAAGTTTTCAATCCCTCCAGGGACGGTGACTCCAGCACTGCCGTGGGCAGCCTGTGCCAGTGCTTGACAAACCCTTCAGTGAAAAAATTACTCCTAATATCCAAAGTAAAACTATCCTGGCACAACTTGAGGCTGTTTTCTCTTGTCCTGTCGTTTGTTCCCTGGGAGCAGAGCCCGACCCCCACCTGCCTCCACCCTCCTGTCAGGGAGTTGTAGGGCATGAGAACGTCCCCCCTGAGCCTCCTCTTCTCCAGGCTGAGCTCCCCCACATCCCTCAGTTGCTCCTGGTGCTCCAGAGCCTTCCCCAGCTCCGTTCCCTTTCCCGGACACGCTCCAGCCCCTCAATGTCCTTCTTGTACTGAGGAGCCCAGAGCTGACCCCCGGGTTTGAGGTGCAGCCTCACCACTGCCCAGCCCTGGGACGGTCCCTGCCCTCCTGCCGCACTGTTCCTGACGCAGGCCAGGTGCCAATGGCCTTCTTGCCCACCTGGGCTCATGTTCGGCCACTGTTGACCACCACCCCCAGTTTGACAGAGCGATTCTGCGTCTTCCTGAGCTGGGAGCCTGGTCCCAGAGAGCCTCGAAGCCACTGCTGTCCTGCCCTGGGACAGTGCTGCTGGCAGCACACCCATCCCGGAGCTGGTGTGCGGGGAGGACACGGAGCTGAGTCAGGTCCCCTTGACCTCTGCGGCGCTGGAGCACGAAGCCTGAGGCTCTCACACGCCTCATCCACGCTTTCATTCAGTGTCGCGGATGCTTTCGCGCCGCCGTTGCTCCAGGTGTCCCTGCTCCCGCCCCAGGGCAGCGGGGAGCGGGCACGGACCCGGCATCGCCGCCAGCCCTTCGGACCGCGCTCCGGCAGGGGCTGCTCCTCTCAGCCCCGCCGCGCTCTTCTCGCCAGCTGGGAGGGTGTTTTTTTTTTTTTTTTCCTGACAAAAGGAGCTGGAGCCCTCTTGTGTTGAGTTCAGCAGCTTGCAACGATCCCTTCGGAAATCCCTTCGGATGAAGCCGCCCCAGCTTCACCGGGATGCTGCAGGCGAGCTGCTATTAATAGGAACCCATCTGCACTGCCTGTCTGTGCTTCTGTAGCAATGTTGCACATAGTAATGGGAGGAAATGGATTTCAGCTTCAAAAGCCACGTATTTAATTATAAAACGGTAAATAAAAATCTTATGATTTAAAGCCCTCCTACTCTAATCTCTGCATCTGAAAAATGTGGCTTTTTCACAGACTCAGAGAATCACAGAATGGCTTGGGTTGGGGGAAACATTAAACATCATCTTGTTCTGATGCCTGCTAGAGAGACCTGGAACAGAGACTAGACAGAGCAGAAGGATAAAGCAGGTATTTATTAAAAGGCATCCATGGGCACACCTAGGCCACACAAGAGCCCCGTCAGACCACACCCAAGATGCTCCCAAATGGTCACAAAATGCACCCCTGATCACGAGGTCTCACACTTTTAAAAGTTCTGGTCCATCAGAATATTAGAGTCAAATTGTCCAACCACAGCTTCAGGTTATGAAGCTCCATCCTCCTTGTTCTTCCTTCTCACTTCACAATTGTTTCTGTTCTTGGGCTTGAAAGTTGTCTTTGGTCTCAAGCTAGAGAAGGAATTGTTCTGTCTGTCTGCTCTGTGAAGAGAGCTCAGTAGCACTTAATATGAAACCCAAATCTACCCACGAAACCAGCACAGAATCTAAAAAACATAAAAGCTAAAACTTAAGGTATCAGTTCCCTGCCACGGGCAGGGACACCTTCCACTATCCCAGGTTGCTCCAAGTCTCATCCAACCTGGCCTTAAACACTGCCAGGGATGGAGCAGCCACAGCTTCTCTGGACAACCTGTGCCAGGGCCTCATCACCCTCACAGAGAAGAATTTCTTCCTAAAATCTAATCCAGCTCTGCCCCCTATCAGTTTGAAGCCATTGTCCCATGTCCTGCCACTCCATGCCTTTGTCCGAAGTCCCTCCAGCTCTCCTGGAGCCCCTTTAGGCACTGCGAGGGTCTCTCCAGAGCCTTCTCTTCCCCAGGCTGAACACCCCCAGCTCTCTCAGCCTGTCTGCAGAGCAGAGGAGCTCCAGGCTTTTGTGCATCTTCATGGCCTCCTCTGGATTTGCTCCAACAGGTCCACTTTTTAATCCCTTCTTTTAATGAATAGGATACAGTGTGCACCAAATAGGCAGGAAGCTTATTTTAGAAAGATGACTCTAGGATTTGCAATTTCACTCAAATTTCAAAGGTGCATGGGATAAATCAGTCTGCTCACACCTGCTAGAAAGCTGTGCAATATGACTGATTTCCACTGATTTCCACTCAGTTTGTCTAA
Source organism: Tichodroma muraria (assembly GCA_013390105.1). NCBI lineage: Eukaryota > Metazoa > Chordata > Aves > Passeriformes > Sittidae > Tichodroma > Tichodroma muraria. The sequence goes on from WAAG01030379.1 coordinate 40,174, forward strand.
ACCTCATCTCCCAAGTTGTGGCTATGGTAGAGCAGCACACACACTTGGGAAGGGGCAGCACCTTAATGGCTGAGAATTTCTGAGGTTATTGGAAACTGATGCAAATTTGGTGTTACTTTTCATTATTTTTATGCATAAATAATGGTTTTCTGCCTCATTTAGTAATATCAGCTTGACAGTGAAAGCTGATACTGAAACCACTTCAAATAGATGCATCAGGATTTTATTTTGAGAAGCTATTACTTAAGCAACCTCAATCATGTCATTTGTTCAAAGTCGGGGAAAACCTGGGATGATTTTTGCTTTAGGTTTGTATGTTTGGAGATACTTATATTTGTTGGACTACCCTTCTGATAAAAGTTTCTCTGCAGCAGTTGGAGCTTTCTGAGCTGATAGGACAACACAGGGATGTGGCTTTCTGTGACCACCCCTCCCAAAATTCAGGCCTTTTAAGATGCTTCCAGTTGTTTATTTGTGGGAAAAAAATGATAAAAATGCCCCCAAACATTAATCACTGAAACAAAATCTGTCTGCATTTGGTTGGAAACAGATAAATTCAGTACAGGTGAAGGTCACATTTGATCTTTCTCCATTTTGCCTCCTGGTTCTCACCCCATGTCAAAGCCCTTGATTATAATCTGCCACAAAAGCATCTTTGGCAGGTGATGCATTTCCTCTGCTTGTGGTTAAACACAGCACCTACAGGCAAAATGATCTTTTACAGTTCAGGACTGCCGTGGTAACAGCTGGAAGAGATGACTGGTAGGTATTTCAGCTTTTATGATCTGGGTTTCAGAGCCATCAGGGCCTGAACCACAGCGAGCAGTGGCTGAGTCCCACCCCAGCACAGCTGAAATGGAAATAATTGATGCTGATGGTACCTTTAACTGAGAGAGAGCCCTTAATACCTCCTGCCAACAGCAGCTGAGTGTCTGAGCCAAAGCAAGGAGGGAAGGCTCTGACAGAAGACATTATGGTAATGTACTCTAATGGGACTCGCTGATTTGAATAAAGTAGCATGTTAAACACTCCACAGTCTCCTTGCTGTGTGCCATGACCCTATTTACAACTCTATATTTAAGATATTTGCACTCAATACAATTGGATACAAGCCAACATGCCCACATTACAGTATTTTTCCATTTATTTTATTCTTAAAAATTTAAAAAGGGTGCATAGAAACTTTGTCCCTCGGTGTAAACCTGACAGCTCAGAACAAGCTTCGCAGCAGCATTCCCATCGTTTCCCTCTTGGATGCATCTTTTGCAGTGAAATGCTTGTCCCAAGCCCAAGGTCAGCACAAAGTCACCTGTCACTTGTAGGCAGCACTACTGATCTCAGAAAAGCGCTAACACTTGGGTTTGTAGTTGTTAGAGCAATAAACATGCTTTATTACCCATTCACGATGAGAAAAAAGAGCTAATATTAATAACTGTGCATACTAATGGCTGCAGAGCAGTATAACCTGTGTTACACACAGGCCCTGGAGTGCACTTGTGTTCCAGCTGAGTCAGAGCAGCAGCCTGAGATGGATGTGATGATAATGTACACATTAAATGTACACACTCTGCTGCTCCCCTGACCTCTGCAGGGCTTTGTTCTTCAAACTCCCTTTGCAATCCAGCCTCTCCTTTCACATCCAGATGAGAGCATCCGTTCTTCCTTTCTGCTGCTGCACAACCCCTGTCCCAAATATGTCTCTCCACCACCTTCACTTTCTTAAATCATGGCTGACTTCATCACCAATGGGCCAGGGGCTGTAGGCTTCTGTCTTGTGGGAAGCTGATGGAGCTACTCCTGCTCAGCCCCTGCACTGCTGGTCTTGGACCATAGGAGAAATAGGGCCTGATCCTCTTCCCATCCCTTCCGTCCACTCAAATTGCAGCCTGCATTTATATGAGGTCAGGGTTTCTTCAAGCTGCAAATGTAATTTGTAGTTTTAATTTAGTCTTGTATTTAACTCGAAATGGGAAGCCTTTGTTTTCTTCGAAGTTCCTTGATGCAATTTTCCTTAAAATTAAGGAATCTTAAAATGAAAAATTCTCATAGAAATCAAAATATCTAATATTACTAATGACAAAATGGCTTCTACAAACAGCTTAATTGCATCAATATGATTCACAACTTTCTGAAATATTTGAACCAGTGATTATTTGTTTACTCATTAGATATTCATCTTGGCCAAGACATTTTGAAGCTAAATCTTTCTCCCCCTTTCACCTGGGGACGCTGCTGAGCTCTCGTGCTCGGAGCTGTGTGTCACACAATGATAGAATGGTTTGGGTTGGAAGGAATCTTAAGATCATCTCATTCCAACCCCTGTCAAGGGCAGGGACACCTTCCGCTAGGTTGCCCACAGAAGCTGTGGCTGCCCCATCCCCGGCAGTGTTCCAGGACAGGTTGGATGGGGCTTGGAGCAACCTGGCCTCATGGAAGGTGTCCCTGTCCATGGCAGGGGGTTGGAACAAGATGATCTTTAAGGTCCTTTCCAACCTAAAACCTTTGAGTCTGTGATTCTCATTTAATGGCTGAGGGTTGTCTCTGGTGACTGCAAATGGGTGACTCTTCTCTTGAGAAGATCAGTGTTGATGAGCAGGCTGCTGACACCTGCTGACCGTGGCAAACTAAGAGGAGCTCTGTGTGCGATTTTTGTGCCCTTTTTGAGAGGTGCAGGTCGTTACAAGCCACCACCATCCATCACAGGATGCCATGCCATGGGATGTGAAGCTGAAAAGGACAACCACCCCCAGAGCCCGTGGTGGGGCAGTGCCCAGCTCCTCCCAGCCTTCTGCTGCTCCAAGAGCCTTCTGCAATGGGAATGGTGGGATGGGAAGGCAGGCAGGGGCTGGCGTGGGGGCAGGGGCAGCTGTGACACTGCGCTGCAATGTCACAGGCTGCTGCTGCTGCTGCTCATGGGGCCCTGGAGAATTCATGAGAATTGACAGTGAGGTCAGGGAGATAATCTGAAGGAGCTAAAGCAGCTGGAAACCTGGAGAGAAAAATGACAAGTTCTTTTGCACTTTTTGAAGCTGAACCTTATTTACTTCTGGGGACAGATCATCAGAAGGACTGGTACACACCAGTGGCTAAGGCAGAAATTCCGGGAGAGTAAGAGAGCATCCCTTTAGAAACGTGTGGGCAACGAGTAGCAGAGAAAAAAGAGGCAAGGAGAATTTTGGATCTGAGATCAATGCTACAGGAATTTTTCTTTTGATTTAAGAAAATTTGCGGAAGATATCTCATTGTTCAAAAAGCCCAACAATACATCCAGATGCATTCAAGCATGACTAGATCTGAAGTGTAATTCTCTCAGTGACATGACCCTCACCCTGGGGTTTTAGCATATATGGGGCAGGAAGGAGACAGCAGTCAGGAAGCAGCTTCCCTGAAAAGGCAAATCTTCCATTTTGCATAAACCTAAGGTAATTCCTTTCTTGCCACTGAATTCCTAGTTCTGTGAGCAGGTGTTTTAGGGCACAGGTTAGTTCAACACATAGAGGACGTGCTGAGTGTCCCAAGTTTGAGTGCATCATGCTTTAGGTTCTGTAAACGCAGGAATACAAACTGGCCAACAAATTTTTGTGAATTGGACCATGAGTCATGATTAATTTATCAAGCTGTTCTAAATGCATCAACTAAAATAATGGGAATATAAACAGAAGTTATGTAATTCCTCCTTGCCGTGCTTGGGCCTTGCTTGTGATGGTGGAAATATAAACTGAACTAGAGCATATAAAAGGATTTCCAAGAAAAAGCCTTTGTTTAATGTTTCCTATGCATCAGATATTCCACTTGCCTCCCAGACGCATATATTCCAAATCATGCTTTTGCTGTCCACAGAAAATTCCTCCATCTATTTGTACTTTCAAATCTATGATCTTATACATTAATAAATAGTAATGAAGTCCTGAAGTAAATACCAAAGTGACGGTTTCACTGGAGATCTTGCTGACATTTATAAATATCTGCAGCTTTCATGGTTCAGGACACTGGCAGAGCTCACAGATTCTGTTAAACTTTATCATATAATTGTACATATGGTCCCCTCTTTTGAAAGTATAATGCATGGGGTTGATGGAATATTTCTCTTAGGCAGCACTGCGTGAGTTTGCCTGCTTTATGAAAAGCCCTGTTCCTGTGCAGATGTATTTTAGCTAAACCCACCATTTTTCATCTCAGCTGACACCAAACAGCACACACAGTCTGGACTTCCCCAAGCTATGGAAATATTGCTATCTTGTGCTTACTCACTGCTCTGACTGAGTCATCCATTTATGTGTCTGTGCATTTATACTCCAGGAGATAATCCTATGGGACTAAAAGCCATTGCACTCCTCGTGTGTGCCTTTGTCTGTCAAAGGGATTACAGGACTTGGGTCCCCATGGTGGAAAGTTTAACTCAGTGACCCAAGAAATACTTTCCAATTGAATTCTGTCATTGCCCTGCTCTAAGAGGTAAGACAGAGGAATTTCAGCCCAAAATCGAACCTTGCATGGGACAATCCTGGGTCAGGGATTTTGTTACTGGGATAAGGCCAAGGTGAAGAGCTGTAAAGCATAAGTAGCAATGAGTTCAAGTTCAGCTTTTCCAGGAGATGTTTAAGTGACCAAGAGCAAAGGACTTGAGATGGAAATTCATTTCAGCCTCGGATTCAGGGGTGGCACATGGATTTCCGAGCCATTTTCTTGCTGGAAGCATTCAGTACTGCCTAACTGAGCAAAAAGACAAATTCCTCAATCGACAGAGCCCTACACACTCAGTATCTCCCAATTATACCATGAGATGGGGAAGTGGGAGGGCATTCTCTACTCCAGAGAACTCTGTCAAAGTAGGACTTTGCTCCTCATACAACAGGGAAGGTTCTCAATGGCTTTAGTCTCCCAAAGGTCCTGTCATCTGAGCAGGAATCAAATAGTTGCCATCCTTGATGCCTGCTACAACTGGCAGGAAATTGATAACTTCCAGATAAAATAATGGCTAAAACTCCCTTTTTGCACAGTTAAACTTTCTCACTCTGAGCTTCCATGCTCAGTCATGCCCCATCTGACTTTTGATGGAGGCCTCGGGGGGGTTCAGAAAAAATTCATTTTGTGTGCAGATGAGACACAGATAGAGCTGCTCCCAGTAACTGCACTGGGATGGTGGAAGGGACTTCCATCACCTGCTGGATGGATTCTGCCAGTACTTCTGAAGCCCCAGCACTGCTCACATATAAAGTAAGTTAACAGTGTTCTGTGGTAGCTCTCTGGGAAACTTCTCTAAAAATGAGCTTGTGGGAACAGTTGCTTTAACACCCTGTCTGGTCACTTAGGGACATGAGACCTGTGTTTGCCACTGCTGCTGCTGAGGATGAGACTGGAAGAGAGCAGCCAAGGCAAATGGGGTGGGCTGCTGTTGAAGTAAGCACTGAATCCCAGATCAGGTGGGACTTCTGCTTGCAGGCTGCAGGATGGCAGCTCTGAGCACACTACACAAACCCAGCTTTTTCAGACGACGCACAAAGCACCTTTAGACACTCTCCAGATTTCTGGAGACGTATTTATACTGGCCTAAAATAAATGTAACACAGAGGAAGGGAGAAGGGCTTGCTGCATATGCCACAATACAGATCAAGTCAAGCGAAAAAGCCAGTGTTGGTGGCACATGAAAAATTAGCTCCCTGGAGCAAAGTAGGCAATGACTTATTTATGCTGGCTGGAAAAACTGCTTGTTCTACACACTTGTTTTCCTCTTACCTACAGCTCTCCCCAGGTAAGGGTAACCAACCTGGTAATTTTGCGTATCAGATCTTTTTGCTAGTAATGTTTGTAGGTGTTGGATGAGTGAGTTAACCAATGATTCACTGCCAAGTGATTTAAGACATGTAACCCATCCTCAATTATCATTCTGATAAAGGGAGGAAAAGCAGTGATGAGAAGTGTGTGCCTAAAGAAAGGTTGGGAAGTCTTGTTGTGATCCATATCTCATAGTGCCACGGAACCAGAGTATCCTGGACTGGAAGGGACCCACAAGGATCATCAAAGTCCAACTCCTGACCTTGCCTCTGCTTTGCCTCCTCTGTGGTTTGAAGACTCTGTCCAACTTGCAGACGTGTGTGACCCCAACAAATGTTTCATGTCACGACTTGAGACCCAGGGGCTGTGCAGGGCAGGCACAACCCTTGCTGTGAAGACCAGCTGGTTGGTTTAAAAGCTGCAGAACTGAAGTGTAGGTTAACTGGGACAGGAGGGAAGGGTGAGGGCAGCTGGATGTGCCACCTCTGTAAACTACTAAGGAAAAGGTAACCAGGGACAAGAGGAAAGGAAGAGGCCTCAATTTGCACCAGGGGAGGTTTGAAATGCATATTAGGAAAAAAAATCATGACTAAAAAGGAAGTTGGACATTGGAACGGGCTTCTCAGGACAGTGGTAGAATCACCATCCCTAAAAGGGCTCAAAAAAATGTGTGGATATGCCACTTGGGGATATGGTTTTGTGGTGAACACGCTGCTGTGTTAATGGCTAGACTCAATAATTTTAAAGATCTTTTCCAACCTTAATTACTCCATGATTCTATGAATGCTGCTTAAAATGACCACTGGAAAAATGAAGTTTAAACATCCTTAGGTGAACTCACCAAATGAGTGTCCTAGTTGCCTCATTGGATGGATCATGCAATTTCTCAAGCTGTTCTCTTGCTAACATGGATAATTACTCCCAGCTCAGATAAGCCCAAAGGTAGCAAAATAACATCCTTCCCACAGTTTTGTTGTTTTTTTTTTTTTTAATTTTGATTCTCCAAAGACAAGGTCTTTTAAAGGTCATATCTTGACAGGATTTCCCTTCCTACCCCCCCTGTTGTGCTAAAACAGATCAGTATTATTGACCTTGACAACAATGCCTGAAAGGTTTAGCGACAATCCATTCTGTATCAGCGAGCACATAAAACTGCTGTTCATGGGATGGGGGCTCTCCGCGCCGAGAGATCGGCTCCTCCTGACAAGGCACGGAGTAAAAAGATTTAATGCACCCATCTGAATGTGAATTGGATCGTAGCCTCCTGACATGAGATCCCCAGCCCCAGGGAGAGCCCTGCCCGGCGCTGTGGTGCCGCATTAGTCGCTCCTAATGGCCACGAGAAGAAACAGAGCATGACAAGAGCTAAATAACATCAGAGCCGGGAAATGGCCAGGTTTCCCCCAGCCCCTCCGCTCTCCCAGACTTTTTAAAATGTGGAAAGCAATGAAATGCATTTAAACGGGGTTTACTTTGCCCTTTTGAAATCGTTCTTTTTTTTTAAATAAGCATTGTGGAGGTGGATGTGTCACGATGAGAAAAAGCAGCCCCGGGTGGCTCATGTTTAGCTGCTCTCCCACTTTTAACTCCAGTCCTCAGCCTGTGGTGTATGCTCTTACACCTGCTCTGGGGCGAGAGGTCCCTGTTAATTGAATTCTTCTTTTCCTCTTTTCTTCCCTGATGCCCTCTACAAAATAATCAACAAAAATAAGAGTTGAAACTCCGGCCTCAACAAGGGCAAACTGAATGTGCCCGTGGTGTCAGTGGGGGCAGGACTTCACTTGCTCAGTCAGAAACAGGTTTTGCCAGAATCCTGACTCTTTCCCCTCGAGTTATGGTGATTACTGGGGGAGAGGGAAAGGGGGAAGGGAGAGGGAAGAACTATAATAGATAAAGAGACGGATAAAAAAATAAATCACACACAGTGGTAAAATGTACACTGATTACTGTTATTCTGGTTGTTTATTATAAAATTTGGAAAATGAGGCACATGAAGAAAAGAAGACAAGATAAAAATTAAGGGGTTTATTTCAGAGTTTACCTTTCTCTGGTTTAAGGAGTTATAAATAATCCCTCCTAAAGGGCTGAGTTACCTCCCATCATTAGCCTTATCTCCACAATGCCTGTTCTATCATGTTCATTTCAGGGTCAAAAAATTCACCTTGAAAAGCCAGCAGCACGCAGCAGATTTCCCTGAGATCCAAGCTGGGAGACTTGTTTACCAGCCCTTACACTATTCCAGCACTGGGAAACAACCGAGGCTTTGTGTGTTTGGCCTCAGGGTGTCTTTCCCTGGATCATTGTGTCTGGAAGTAGCATGGAAGCAAACTAGCAGCTCTTCATGGTCTCTTCTGGAGATGCAGGATTGCTTTCAAGGATCAAGAGCTTCTGTTTCAGTGCATATATTATTGAATTGGTATGACTGAAAACAACATTTGGGAAGAAAAGGGGTCACTCACAGCAGCACAAGTCCCAGGACTGGAGAACAGTGAGAACAGGGACATCATTGTCCAGGGAGGCCTGATGGCTGCATCTGGTATCAGGTGCAGGAACAGAAAGGTGATCCAAGGGCAGGAGCCCCTCTGCTCTGCAGACAGGCTGAGAGAGCTGGGGTTGTTCAGCCTGGAGAAGAAAATGTTCCAGGGAGACCTTAAAGCCCCCTCCAGTGCTTGAAGGGGCTCCAGGAGAGCTGGAGAGGAGCTGTTTACAAAGGCATGGAGGGATAGGACAAGTGGGAATGGCTTCAAACTGACAGAGGACAGGGTTAAGTAGGATGTTAGGAAGAAATTCTTCCCTGTGAGTGTGGGGAGGCCCTGACACAGGCTGCCCAGAGAAGCTGTGGATGATTTCATCATCTTGTTCCAACTCCCCTGCCATGGACAGGAACACCTCCCAGTAGAACAGACCCCATCCAACCTGGCCTGGAACACTCCCAGGGATGGGGCAGCCACAGCTTCCCTGGCAACCTCTGCCAGTGCATCTTTAAGGTTCCTTCCAACCCAAACCATTCCCTGATTCCATGATTCTTCCCACCTGTGTGGGGACGAGAGACTAAACTCAGATGAACATCTGTCTGCACACACATTTCCAAGCCCCAGCGTTTATGCAGAGACCCCTAGAAATCCCACCCTTCCTTCTCAAAAGGAAGAGCACTGTGTTACTCTTCCAGTTAAAGATGTTTCTCTATTTCATATTTCACTCACGTGAGCTTGTTTGATTCCTGCAGTGGCAGAAAGTACAAAGAATTGCCAAAAGAGAGCTTTGCCCGTGGGAAGCTCAGCAGCATCACACATCTCTGGTAAGCAGAGAATCACCACCATCACTTACAGCACTAGTTTAGCTGCTGCAGGTCCAAGAAATCCAGCTTGGGTGGCTGGTAAAGCAAATTCCTGCTTCAGTCATTCAGTCAGTTTGCAGATCAAAGGGGTCTTGGTGAAAACGAAGGCACGGGTTACTTGAAATACAATCTCGGTTGGAAAAAGCCACCGTGGGGTTCCCTACCTCCACTTGCTGCTCTGGGAATGCAAACAAAAGGGGGAGGTAGCAGAGGATGAACAAAAAACCCCCAAAGTCAACGAAAGAATGAGAAAAAGAGAAAAGATTAATCATTTCATCACCAGCAGACTCCTGAGCGGTCCATTTGTTCTTCCCGCAGGAAAAGTCCTTCCTTTGCCGTCCACGACAATCACCTGGCCTCCTGCTTGCCTTGAGCCCTTCCCTCCCCGCTTCAAGCCCGTAATTACCGACACCAGGTGCATCGCTTCAGCCCATCCCTGGAGCCGTCGCCATTCACAAGTGCGGGATTGCAATTCGCCAGCCTCCCCCGAAGCGCTTTGTCCCAGCCTCTCCCGCCCCGGGTGCGGCGCTGCGCCGGCCGGCGGCACGGCACAAAGGGGAGGGAAATGGGATTCACCGGGGCACAAAGGGCGCGGGCGCTGCCCGCCTCCAGCCCCGGCGACCCGCGGAGCTGCCTGCCGGCCCTGCGGGCTCGGGGCACGCCAAAGCCCGAGCACGGCAGCAGGGCCGGCAGGCAGCTGCACCTGCGGCGGCCCCGGCCCCGGCCCCCATCGCCGCGCCGCGCCGCCGGTCCTGTTCGGGTTTTAATTGCTGGACTGTTTCAGCTTGGTAGGATGCTCGGTGCCGATGGAGGGTGTGCAGCTCAGGCAGCGTTCAGCCTCCCCAGCCCCTGGCTGCAGGGCTTCCCATCTCTGCACGCCTCGCTCCGCGTGGTGTGGCCCTTCGGGCACGGAGTGGCCCCAGGCTCTGCTGATGGCTGGGATCAGGCGCACGAACGGAAACGCGGCGAAAACACGGGGCTCGTGGCACCCGTGGTGCTGCCTCTTTGTTTTGCTGAAGCTCCTGGAACTTGCCTGTTGCACCCTTTGTCTGTGGCAGGAGCTCTCCTCAGCCAGGGCTGATCCATGACAGGTGCCCCTGGGCTCTGCGGTAAAACAAATTAACAGTGACCATCACAGGAAAGTGAGAACTGAGATGATTTAGGCTTGCAGCTCTGTCCTTCGATTTGGTTTGATGCAGCAAGTCCAGGCATGGATGAACCAGAGGTGAAGGGATGAAGCGTTCCCCTCTTAGGCCTGGCTGTGTGGCACACATAGAATCATAAGTGTTTATGTTGGAAAGGACCTTAAAGATCATCTCCAACCCCCTGCCATGGGCAGGGACATCTTCCACTAGACCAGGTTGCCCAGGGCCCCATCCAGCCTGGCCGTTCCACTGCACGTGAGATTTCTTGCAAGATTTTTACAATCTCTTTGCACCTAACTGAATCAAAGGTGCGTCCTGTCTTTCCCTCCCAGAAAAAAATCCCAACAAAAATCCCAATGGCCTTAAGCTGAAAGAGAGCAGGTTTAGATGGGCTATTAGGAAGAAATTCTTCCCTGTGAGGGTGGGGAGGCCCTGGCACAGGTTGCCCACAGAAGCTGTGGCTGCCCCATTCCTGGCAGTGTTCAAGGCCAGATTGGATGGGGCTTTGAGCAGCCTGGCCTCGTGGAAGGTGTCCCTGCCTGTGGAAGGAGGGTTAGAATGAGGTGATCTCTAAGGTCCCTTCCAACCCAAACCATCTGACAATTCAATGGTTCTGTGATCCAGGGGAGGGCAGCAGAACTGAAGTTGCTTTCTCTGAACGTCCCTAAGGCAGCAGCTCACAGCAGATGAGGAGAGCACCTGCTGAGCTCAGCACAACCTCCTCCTAAAGCCCCTGCTGCTGCCTGAGTTAGCCCTGCCAGAGCTCTGCTCCCCCTGACAGGAGCATGCCCGCTGCTGGCTCTGGAAAACTCAGCTCAGGCACCTTCCTGCTCTTCCTGCAGATGCTTCTGACTCATGCTGATCTCCCAAAGATTAGGGAATCCAGCTTTTGAAGCGCTCTGAAACATGTGTTGTAAAAGAAAATAAACTAATTGAAGCAACATTGGTCTGAGCCCTATCAAGGCCGAAATCAGACAGAGGCAGGAGGAATGTCCTTTTTTCCATGGCTCCCTCTGACCCATGGACTGGAGGAAGAAGTGGGCAGATATTTTTAACGGAGACATTACATCACCATTTTTTTATATTCTCCATCTGTATGAACTGTAAGACAAAGTGGAGCCAAGTGTAATTATTGCTAAAGAAATTAAGGCATGAGCACATGCGCAACGTCAAGGTGGAGATCCTAGCACGGGAATCTTTCAAATTTTCAGGCTTCTCTCTGGGCCAAATGAAGATCTGTCCCTCCTTCCTACCACCTCCACCTCCTCCCTATAAACCTGCAGCTACCTGTAAAGCTCCCAGAAATCCTGGCCATGCCCAGGACTACCTGTGCACTCACTGAGACTGGTGTGACTTAAAGCCAGGGGCACTGGGAAATAAATCTCTTGAGGGACACTCCTTTTACTGGGTATTTGAAACAGCAGTCTCAGCCTTGCCATTTGAGGCAGTAAATATTTCTCCCATGGACAAGTTATTCTAAATTGGAAAGGAACAGCACAAAAAAAGTAATAAAACTTGCCTATCTCCAAATTGGACTGGATCCCATGCACTGTAGGAAATGGGCTCACCAGTGGGATGAGGATCCTATTCCATATGAAGCCCTCACCAGGTTTTTGCCTGTTTCTCCATGGTTTGCCCAGGTGACCCCACAATTACCCTTAGAGGTTTTCCTCAGCTGCTGAAAAGAGGAGCACAGAAATGGGTAAGAAGCTGCACAGCAGCATTCTTGGAGTTTTCAGGTTCACCTGGATCCCAGACATGACAACAGCCTGTCTGCTTGTCTCACCCCACTGCTCGCTCTGCCTGGCTCTCCCAGAAGAGGATTTTTCCAGCCCAGGAGTGGAATTGGAGACATCGTTCCCGTGGAAAGGCTTTGACATCTCTACGTGAAGGAATGTGCTCAGCAAGAAGCATTGCAGACCTCAGGTGTGGGTTTACCATATTGCAACACCCTGACTTTTGGAGCACACAGAAAATGCAAGGATTTTTTTTATCAGAGACTACAGGTTTCACCTGTATAAAAATAGAAGACCACCGGCCTTGGATTGTCTATTAATTTTCTATTTATTACATTCGATTTTCTATTAAATTTTTATTAATTCTATTTGTTTTTCTATAGTCTTGCTATTAGTTTTTCTATTTTGATTTTCTGTTTCATTTCCTCTGCTACTTTTTCATTATTCCACTCTATAATCAGCTGAGATGAACAGACCATTCTGGCCTCTTCCCATTGATTACATGGGACTCTTTTGGTTTTCATTACCTTGTTTCTCTCTTTTTGTTCTCGAAACCATACCCTGTCTGCGAAGAAAAAGAGAAGGCAAGTACAGCATTTTGACCCTCAGATTTCTCTCCAGTTTTCTATGGCTGAGATGCCTGGACCTTGTCTTCCCATCAGCTGCTTTTTCTGCTGCTCAGCTCTGCAGCAGCCAGACTTTGTGGCAACATCCCAGATCCAGCATTCCCCACTAACCAGGAGAACGAGGCCATCCTATTCCAGCACATCTCCCCGAGAACAGGCAGACAATTATTTGAAGCACAGGAGGGAAAGGGGGTGAGAAAACTTCACTAGTGAGAGCCTGTTCCACAAGCATTTACAAGTCTCGTTTATAAACAGGAGATTACTGCAGGAAAGTTCAGCGTTCACGGCCGGCTGGAAAAACCCCTCAAATATAGTTTCCTTTGACTCTCCCTTCTGCAACAGTTGGGACTCAGTCTGAAATTCAAATTAACTTTCATACCCGGCCTACAATTCCATTTTGTGCCCCGAAGCAAAATCTCCTGCATAATTGTGTGTATTTAGGTCACTTCTCCATTGTTTGCTTCTGCAAAGAAAATCGCTGATTTGCCAGTGGAGAAAATTCCTAATACAGTTTTCAAAAGCACTTTTGCAATTAGAGACTGTGCTCCTAAATGAGACTGGAACGTAGGCATGGATTTGCTTGGGTAATGTCTTAGGACTTTTTATGTCTGTTTTTGACAGCAGTGACTTCATTTAAACCCAGACTGTATTTGACATTTATACAGGGCTGAGCTTGTTTGCCAAACTTTATTAAAAGAAGTATTTATCCTACTTTCATACTTTAATCAAATATTAGCCTTAAGTATGCAATATGTGCAAATATTAATCTAACTAATTAACATTTAATCTAGAGAAATAACATCATCTTTTGCTGTTCTAAGGTTCTTTTCACTGCAAATTTTTTCCTACACTCAATCTGAAGTTCTTTTGTTTCTAAATTTCTGCTGTGAGAAGTACTGGGTTGGTATCTCCTGTTTATGTCTGACTGTACAGCACCAGCCACATGTATGGGCAGATCCACATAAACGTTTTAACTCCTCCAGGTATCAAATTAAAATATTCTGAGATGACTGCAGTGATGGAGAAAGCTCTCCTGGAGGCTCAGTTAATTGGCTGAGACCAAGGATCTACACAAAGCAAAGCTGTATCCCCTGGTCTTGCAATGAACTAAGGAGCATGACTCAAAATTTATATTTTTTTGCATCTTAGAAACCCAAGGCTTGTGGCTTCATAAATATTTTTTGTGAATGTGCTCCAGAACAGGTCCAAACATCGAGCAAAAGGCCCCACCAGGACTGCACTTCAGGGTAATGACACCAAAGTCTGGGCAGTGGAAAGTCAAAAGCTGATGCTACATGTACATTTCTAGGCATTAATTAAAAATCAAATCAAATCACTGCCACCCCACCCCCTCCAGACGCGTACTAGGGACAACAAAGCATGGCAGATCTACCTCAGGATGCTGGGAGAGAGGGGAAAAAGAATCAGGTCAAAGCACACAATATACAAATCCTTGCGGTGCCGTAGGGCACAGGATGCAACGACCTCAGACTGTTTTGAAAATCGATTACAGAAGGCCTTCAGCTGAATGGAGTCAATGACCCTCTCCCTGCACGGCAACAGAGAACAGCCACATCTTCTCTGAGCTCTTACAGACGAGGGGTCCCAGCCCAAGATCCTCATGGTGGCAAGGAAAAGGGGACAATGATGGGGACAGCCCCTCCCAGCTATTCTTCCTCAGACCAGGTGACAAAAGCACGGGCTCTCTTCTCAAAAAAATTTGATTTCCATGAGATCAAAATAGATGAACCCCAGCTTTCCTGTTCCCCTTCGGAAAAACATCACCAGCTGTGCTGGGGGTCAGGATGTGATAGACAAAGAACATGTGTAATTCAGGAACTACAACTGCCTAGTGAAATATATGTCAAAAGAGACAGCTGGCCTGAAGGCATGGGCTGCCCTGTGCCTTTGTCTTAAGGTTTTCTATCGCTACAAGTACAGGAGAATTGTGACTGGTGAAATGGGGTGAGTTCTAGCTGGTATGTCCAACTGCCAGTGTCTCCTTTTTTGGAGTTACAGGATTTGTCACTCCTGCCCAGTTACAGCTGCTCTGCTCAGACAGAGCTGTGACCAACACACAGAGTGATGAGGTTTGGTGGCAGGGAGCAGAACAGTCAGACACAGGAGAGAACCACTGAGTTCTCTGTAATTCTGTTCTCCCCAGAGAGTAATTCTCTGGGGAGAACAGAATGGCGATTTGGATGGCAAAGAAGGGGCAACTCTTAGACTCTTGATACTCCCAACAGATATAGAAAAATGACTCTGGCTGTGTTACTGGTGGGCAGATACTGTGCTTCTGATAATTGTTTCCATCATCCTCATTAGAGTAAAACTGGTGAAGTTTTTGGTTCAGTGACATGCATTGAGGCTGCTCTCTCCATCAGTGCTGCACCTCGAATCCTGGGGGTCAGTTTTGGGTCCCTCAGGACAAAAAGGACATTGAGGGGCTGGGGTTTGTCCAGGGAAGGACAAAAAGGACACTGAAGGACATTGAGGGGCTGGGGTTTGTCCAGGGAAGAGCAACAGAGCTGGGGAAGGACCTGGAGAACAAGTCTGATCAGGAGCAGCTGAGGGAGCTGGAGGGACTGAGACTGGGGAAGAGGAGGCTTAAGAGGGACCTTCTTCCCTGACAGAAGGGTGGAGCAGACACATGGGGGTCAGGCTCTGCTCCCAGGGATCAAGGGACAGAACAAGAGGAAATGGCCTCAAGTTGTGCCAGGGAGGTTTAGATTGGGTACTAGGGAAAAATTTCATCGGAAGGGTTGTCAAGCACTGGAACAGGCTGCCCAGGGAAGGGGTGGAGTCACCAACACTGGGGATGTTTAAAAGATGTGTGAATGTGGCACTTGGGGACAAGGGTTAGTGGTGGCAGTGCTGGGTTAACAGCTGGACTTGATGATCTTAGAGATCCTTTCCAGTGTAACGATTCTATCATCCAGTGAATTGGGAATCAGGTTAGAGAGCATTACTTCCACAGAACTTGTAAATTGGAGCAGAGGGATTACATAACTTAAAAACACACACTCTTCAAACACTGTGACCATGATATAGCAGCACCAGTTCACCAGACTAAGCACGTTTTCCAGGAAATGGTGCTAAAAACTTTTGAAGTCAAGCAGTACTGAAATTAAAAAAAAAAAAATAAATCAAAAAGGCTCAGAAGTAGCTCCATTAATTTTTTTTTGCGTCAGCCAGCGCAGACCGTACCACTGTGTCTTCTGCTGTTTCTCTTTCTTCTCTCAGAAAATCCCCCACAGCGGCAGAGGAAATGAACTGCGAGTTCTGTGGCACACAGACATCTGAAGGGGCTTACTCCTGAGCACGCAAGGAGCTGCCTGGCCTCAGCTGGAGTGGATGTTCAGCACATGCTGCAGGGCTCTGCCAGCGCAGGATGCACCGGCGGAATGGACACAGCGGGCTGACACGAGGGGCTCACACCACGGCCTGAGTTACCTGCCTGCAGGAAGAGTCTGGCATTTTAGCAGTGCCTCAAACCCTGTGAAGAGGGTCCAGCCTGCAGAAAAGCAGGGGAGAACCGTATCGCTCTCCACAGCTACGTGAGGGAGGGTGCAGCCAGGTGGGGCCATGTTGGATGATACTATTCCTGACTTGAGAAAACCTAGAAAATACAGAGAAGATGCATTGAGGGGATTTTCAGACTTTTACAGAATAGTCTGCCAGCTTCGGGCCAAAAAGAGGTGGACAAGGGAGAAAAATTAAGGGTTCAGGTGCACGGGAGAGGTGGCAGAAGGAATGTGCTTCACTGCAAGCAGAGCAAGAGGCAGTCACAGGACAAGACCCAGCTGATCCCTGGGTAAAGAGAATATAAAAATCAGGCTAAAGGCTACAGTCTATCTAGAAACCAGGTGATAAGGTGAGTACAGCCCCTTATCAAATGCTACTATGAAAGCTCTGTATTAGCTATTAGACAATCAAAGCTGGGCTGTGGCCTGAGGCAGGTCTATTCTGGCACTGAACTCATGCCCATGCTGAGGTTTTTGGGTGCAGGCAAACTGAGATCTTCAGCCTAATATCTGAAACAGGGCAAGCTCCAGCCCATCAGGCTGGCACCTACCTATCAATACTCCCTCACAGAACAATAAAGTTTTCATACTGAAATTCCCATGAGTTTTATGAGTGTAGAAGCATTAAGTTAATACATTTCTGCAATTAAATACTTACATTTTTTAAATTCATGCTGCACATTTAATTGATATTACTATCACTACAAGCCTTCTAAATCAGCTTTCTGCTTTGGTTTTTTTCCCTCCCTGAAACTGATCCTTGACATCTGACCAGTCTCCAGTTCTTTACTGGGAGTTAACACCAACCAGCTGAGGGGGTGACTTCATTTGCTTTCCCACTCCAGTTGTACATAGTCTGCTAAGACAGCTGTACGTGAGCATTAAAATCCCCCAAATAAAAAAAACTTTGTAACAACTGCAAATACAAAAATCCAAAAACCACTCTGAAGTGCACACTTCCAGATACTTACAACATGAACTAAAACATTCTCAGGATTAAGACTGATTTAAGTTGACAGTGTCACTTCATATTCTTCAGGTAACAGACTGCTACTGTACCCTTGACAGGCACGATCACCAGAAGAATAAATTACTCTTCTAAAAGAATACTTCAAAAGGCTTCTGGCACTTTGGAAAAGGTAATTTGGATAAGCAGGAAATGCAGGGGGGAAAAAAACAAAACGCAGCTCAAAAGACTTAGAGGACAGGCTTGTCCAAATAATCATATTCCTCTTGGCCCAGAGACTCCACAGGTTGTTTTAAAAACAGACCAGAAAATGTTTTGTTTCCTTAAAAGCCTTTTTAAAAAATGTTTTATTGCATGCTTGTAATATACCCTGAATTTTTTTGTTACCTTCTTATAGTATGGGACGGGACTCAAATTTCAGAGGAAGGTGAGTGTTGTCACCGAGTTCCACTTGGTGTTCACGAGGCAGAACAAACTCTGATGTTGCTCAGAGTAAGAGGGAAGAGCCATGATGCAGCTTCAGCAAAAGATGATACCTACTGAAGAGAACCAGCAGGACACTGGGCAGTGTCACAAACACTTCCATTGCTAAGGAGCAGAGGTAAAGACAAGAAAACATGGAGCTAATTGTATTTTCATCATATCGGCTCTACTGTACAAATAAACTCCCCATTTCAAATGTCTGTTCAGAAAACCCCTAATTCCAGACAAGTCTAAGTTGTAGGTCACAAAGCTTGCAGTCCTGTTTAATAGGATTAAAAACCCATATCAAGCATTTTCTTCAAGTAGACCATGTACCCCAGAAAAAGCTGCTGACTGGGAAAAGAGAATAAATCTCTCCCACAACTGCGGCTAGGTAGGACCTTTGAAAAGCTACAGATAATTTTAAGCTCTCCCACTTCCAGTACAAAGACTGGAAAGTTTGCACTAAAATTGTTATGTACAAATTAACTTCATCTATACAGGAATTCTCATTACATTGGTGAACTTCCAGCCCTGCACCACATTCACCCAAGTCCCAGAACCTCTCCTGTGTTTGTGTTTGCAGGGATAACTGTCTTAGTTATTTTGATCACAGAATCATGAAGGTTGGAAAAGACCTCTGAGATCGAGTCAAACCTTCAGTAAATGTAAGATCTTCTATTTTATGCCAAATTCACCTCTGTTCCTTCAGAACTTGTTAGAATAATCTCCTATATTCTTAAAAATTGCTGAAAACTAAACCTGAAATGAGTTAAATGACTTAACCAGGCTTCAGGGCTCTGCCTCTTTTAAATTAGCTCACATAAATGCAGCCTCATGAAATTCAGCCATGATGAACATCTCCAGTTGGCTTAAGATTTCTATCTAAACAGCCTGGATGACATTCACATTTATTATTACATGTCAGGATTGAAAAAACCCATTTAAACAAACCAAAAATACTATTCAGAGGTATATTATTCTTTGGCTTTGAGGAAAAATACATTAAAATGCATATTTTCAGTTAGATAGGATAAAACACTCTTTTTATCCACTCTGAGCTCTAAAACAAAGGGATGTATTTTGTCTCCCATGTCTGCTCCATTAATGTGAACCAAGGCTAATAGTCAATCTTATCATAGCAATTCCATTTTTTTAATCCACAGAAAATATTATTTTGCTAGACAATTCAGTGGTTCTGAGTTGTAATCCTTAAAGGGATGGGGCTTAATCTTTAAGTTCTTTTAATAGACAAGTTTGCTCCAGGTCTCAGGTGACAGCAGAATCCCCTCCTGCCCCCTCCCCAGGTTTAATTTATTGAGTCCATTTCAGAATCATTTCAGCTCTGTCTATGAAGATTTCCACGGAAGACAAATGTGAGCTGGTTACATACAGGCTCATTTTTACTTCAAATCATAAAGTCTAAACCCATATTTATTTTAGTCTTTAGCATCCCTTAATTCTTAGAAATTACATTACAAAGATCTAGCTTTTAATTTACAGTACTCAATCTGAATCAGGGCAAAAGATACAAATGTATTTTGCTCCTGTGTGATGTGGCATTCCAGAAGCTGGGCATCCTAATCCATCCCTAGTTCTCTTGAAAGCCCCAGACCAGGTGGCCTCTGGGGAATGCTGGGGCTGGAGCCAAGCCCAGGCAGCTTTGTCTTGGAATTTCAACATGAAAGGGAAAAAAACAGCAAGAAGGAGGGAGTTTTATAATTGTAACTAAAAGTGATCACGATAAACCCTCAGTATTTAATTTTTATCTAACTCCCTTGAGCCAGAAAACTGAAGGAGGCCTGGAAAGTTTGTAAATCAGGGACAAGAAAAGAGATGTGAGGACGGTTTGTGTAGCATCACACTCAAATACACACAAACGATGTAATTGCCTGTTTTATTTAGTGGAATCACTTTTGTAGATTAGAAATATTTCCAATTCCCGTTTACTCCAATGCAAGCCTCCACCATCGACAGGCGTAACGCAGTTTGTTCAACGGATTCCAAACCAAAAAAAAAAAAAAAAAA
>WAAG01030379.1:59803-72015 GCA_013390105.1 Tichodroma muraria
AAAAAAGAAGAAAAGTACAATCTCAAAAGTTAAGTTAGAAACTAAGTTCACACATTTTCTTTGGGACCAGGAATCTGTACATAGTACAAAATATACATTTATTGAATTTTCTGTAAACACACAGTTTGAATTGTGTAAAACTGTAAATAGTGGGTGAACTACGTGGAGAATAATTTATTATATATTGTTATACATTCTACTTAAGGAAAATAGTTATGCTCTTGTATATTACTCTGTTAAATTTATAAATTCCATAATGAAGCTGTGTAATCTGCAAACATGCTTTTCAAGCTTAAATCTCTCCATTCGTAACACACATTTATACAGGTCATCCATGAAAAAAGTTACACTTTCCACAAAATAGATATAAAGAGGTCATGAATTTTCTAAAAAGACAGGCACAGCATGTCACTACAAACGAGACTCTTATGGTACGGTGTAGAGTCAATTCTGTGAGAAGACAGGTGAAAACTCTCTAATTCAGCATGTTTGTACGTGGTCTTAGGAACAAGACAGATGCTAGAACCCAAAATCTCCACTTATAAAGATTTATAAAATAGCCAGTCCTGGAAGTCAAAGCTCACACTTTTCAGATATCCAGCACTCCCTTGCTGGGAGAACCTCGGCTTCTGTCTCCTATCGACTCTTGGTCACGAGTAATTGAGTTTTCTGAGCAGTGAAATATCCGGCACCATTTGCCAAGAACATTTGCATAATTTAGCACTTACTCCAAAAACTGTATTCCTGGCACCAAAGAGTCAGATCTGGTCAATAAATACAATTTAACTCTTGGTGCCCCAGGTCATCAGCAAGAACAGGCTGGGAAACCCCAACTCCCAACTCCCATGGGCTGCAGGGCGTTAGCCTGTGGAACGTGGGGTAACAGCATCCCAACACTGGGGACTCTGATGTGCAATGCCCAGTTTCCAATTTAAGAGGATGGGAATTCCAAATTGCAGCAGACTTCTCAGTCTGACATCACTCAGCAAGAATAAAAAGTTCCCCTACAAACACTGTCAAAGATCCTTTCATAGAACGGTCCATGGAATGGTCTGGGTTGGAAGAGCCTTAAAGATCATCTAGTTCCAACCTTTCAGGAGTCCATCACTGGACATGGAGATAATTCTATGTAAACTCAGGACACTTATTCCTACATTTTCAGGGTCTCATTGTCTTTCCATCCTGGATATGTCATCTTGGATTTAATTTATTTGCAGCTAAAAGCACTGCATCAAAGATCAAACCTCTCCAACTGTGCTCTTCTGAGGTTTTAAAAGCAAAAACATTCTTAGACATTGAAAGAATGAAGAAATTATCTCAGATTAATCAAACATTTTGCTTTAACATTACCACTGTCTTCCCTTTGGCTCTGAAAAGCTTTTTCCAAACCTAAACTGAATAAAGATTACATTTGTTTTTCATTCCAAGTGGGACAGTTAAGGCTCCAACAACCCGTGCAAAATTTGTATGTTGTGAGCAAAAGCTCCATCAGCATCAGCAGGATGTAAAGTTACATTTGTGCTGATTTTCCCAAGCCTGACTCTAATTTTCCCCTGTAGTGTGAACAAAAATATTGTGATCCAGCCTGAAATCCCAACAGTGAAAATTAAATCAGCTACCCAGTATTTGCACTGCTCAGAGTGGCTGGAAATCAGTAGCAGCTGAAATGAAACTCTGGACCTTACTCTACAGGCATCGATAGAATAAAAGCATTGAATGTTTCAGGACCTGCCAGTCTGTTTTCTCATTTTTCTTAAAGGCATTTTTCAAAATAAGTAACAGTGGCAGATCCTTCAACTCCAGAGGCCACCTCACAATATGCATGGGGAGTCCTGTAAAAACCCCACACTCCCAGCAAGCCCTTCAGAGCCAACGCTTCAAGGAAGCAAAAAGGAAATTCAGCTTTGACTCAACGGTACTGAGCAAGCTGAGAAGAACAGATGTCGTGCCTCTAAAGGAAAATGGTACTGCCTGACACAGTACCCACCCTTCAGATAAATGGCTGGTTACACAGTAGTAAGGACCATTGGTTTTATTCTTCCCATTTTGGAAAAAAAAAAAAAAAAAAGAAAAAAGTAAGAAAGCAGGTGCCTAGTGATATTTTAAAAAGCATTTGGGTGGGAATCAGTTCAAGTTATGTGTAAAAATCTGGCTATGCATAAACCACTCTAGAAATCTGACCTGTCATCCCACTTCTACCCAAGTTTTGACACTTTCAGATTTTCTTGGTTCTATAAAAGGCATTTTTGAAGTTAAGCCCACTTCCCCACTTTTGCAGTGCAAAAGTTAGGGGGTTTTGTAGTCATTGCATTCAAAGCAAGCCTCTCCCAAAACACTTGCCTAAGACATCATTATCATTCCTGTTCCCTTAATCTGGAAGCAAAGACTTTAGAAGAATGTGTACAAGAGATGGGGAAAAGAAAGATCTGTTTTACTGCTACTGAAAAGGAACATCAAACAAAAACACAGAGAAAATGAGGAATATGCACAAAGCCTAAGTAATACAGGTCAACAACTCTGACGCAATCAGAAGATTAAAGCTCCAGACATTTTTTTCACATATTAAGTAAATGGTAGAAATATTTGTCATTTTTTCTAGAAACATAGATTGAAATTATCAATGAAGAAATTGTCAATGAACAAACTGTCAATGGGAGACAATGTAAACTCAACTTTTAACTATTTTTTTTCCTATTTGAATGCATTTAGTGGTCCATGATACTAAAGAGAAGCTTGAATTTCTCCTACAGCTTCCTGTGAACACGTGCCACAGCCCAGGTGGCTGCTACCTCATTTACAAAGCGACGTTATTAGGCAAAATAAGGCCACAGAGTGCTTCAGATGTGCACACCTGGGTCTGCAGAAAGCTGCAGACTGTGCAAGCACTCCACAGAAAAAGCTCACAAAAAATTGGATTCTCTGATCAATATTTCAGACAAGTCAGTCAAAATTATTTAGCCCCAGAGTGATACTTTTAAATTCTGCTCCTTTTTTACAGCTTATAGCAGGAGTCACAATCATTTTATTGTGCTACAGCATCCTGGAAATTCACATCTGGAATTTCACCTTTTCACCACTTAGAGTCAAAAAAACTCTCCAGCCAGATGGAGAGTTTACACCCTGAACTGGTCTATAAAGGCTCAGGTATGATCACCTCAGACACAGGTAGTTGCAGTAACAAGGAGCCACACTCGTTATCTAGAAGACATTATTTTCATTTCTGGTGAAGCTTGGCACCAAGTAACAACTCATTTTCTACACAAGAATGTCAGGTACAGCCCTGTAGCTCTACAGTTTTGCAGTTTCTGAACCTGTGCAAGGTACATCAGGTTTGTATCAAATACTGTATTTGCCAAAGGATGAGGAAAAGGGCACTGCTTTCCTAAAGGTTAGCCCCTTTCAGACATGGCCAAGTTTAAATACCAAGGAACTGAAATACACCAAGTCATTTGTCCACAAAAGCAGTTCAAGAAGGTGCAGGTAGAGATGGAGGTGAACATCTTGGCATGATGAAATCCTGATGTACATTGAACTAAGGTAAACTGTAACAACCATATCATTAACCTAATTGTGGTAGCCGTGCTGTCTCTCCCACAGGACACAGCTCCAAACCTCTAGAGAATGCCAACACAGAGGAAGGTTGTCAGCACAGAACTCACACACAAGACATTGATGATTCCGGTTAAAAGAAGAGAAACTTTTATCAAAGCAAAATGTTTGTCATAAGTGGGGAAAGATCTGCAAAGGCTTCAATGCTCCCTACACAGGCCGTCATTTATCTGGGTGTGGTTTCCCACACTGCAGCAAGAGGGGTGGGGCAAACATTCCTTTGCTCTCAGTCCTGTCTTCACACTCTCCATTTCTCCCTAGCACCAGCACCCCACAGCTGGATTATCAATTTACCCAGCTCAAGAGGACAGTTCTTTCTTTTTTCTAACTGCACACCCGTGTAAGGACAAGCACTGGCACAAAAAAAGGCAGTAGGGGCAAACGAGGAGCAATGGTTTAGTCTTGGCAGAAGATCACAAAACCATATCCTTAGACCATAAACTACTAAAAATGGAATGCAATAGGAAGTGTCTCCTATCCCATTGTATAAAATTAAGGCGGGATTCTTATCAGGGAATCAACTGAAGTGAAAAATGATCCCTAATTCCGTTAAATTATCTTAAGCTTCCAACTCTTGAACTGAACAAAATGGCTCAGACATGAACCTATATAGTGACAGCACCAGCTTTGCAATAAATAATGTAATGGACATTAAAGTCAGTTTGCTACAAGTAAATGTTGAAAAGATCAGCTTTGGCACCTGCAGGAGCTCTCAAGGTAAGTGCTGCCATGACTCATCTGCTGTTCAGTATTCACCAGGCACCTCGCTGACACAACCTACGACTGCCGCAGTTCAGAGCAGTTTAACACAAGCTGATGAAATTCCTCTCCCCAATTCTGACTCCAGCCCAAGTTTAACTGAGTGATGGCTGTGCCTCAAGGTCGTGGTGGTGCTGCTCCTGGGCCAGCTGAGAGCAAGCCCAGCGGAAAGGCTCAGGCTCTGTCTCTGCCCCAGCGCGGGTATCGGGGACTCTACGGATACAAAGGATTTCCAAAGCCTTGCAAACCTAGGATCCTACTTAATGTCACTGCATTTAAGTTCACCCAACGTTGGTTTAAAGCACATTTTAGAAGCCTCTGTCTTGAACATATTTTCAATGCTGAATTAGCGAGAATTATTTGGAACAGTTGTCTATAAAGCAGTTACAGGTATTCTCCCAGAAACGATCAGCGAAACATTTAATCTGACTGTAACAAAACTCACAGAAACTGTAGCCAGTGAAGCTGTCAAATGTAGAAGGAAAACAAAGTTGCATGGCAAACGAAGCAAAGTAGCTTTACAAATGTCATTTCCTTTTAAAAACAAGCAAATCGGGACCATCCTATTTGAACATGTATTTAAAAATACATCTGTTAATATCACACAATTTTCATTTTTGTCACACAGGAATCTTTTTCCAAGAGGGAAATAAATAGCACACAATATTTCAAAATAAAAAAAATTGCTGCCTTGCCCCTGAGGTGCTAATGTTTTTAGCATTTAAAAAAAAAAAAAGTTTCTGGTGCAAGAAGGAGATGCACAAAGGTGCAAAAGTGCCTTTTTCTTTTCAGAGCAGTGAAAAAAGTACAGCTTGCCTCTTTTCTAGGATGCTTTATATACTTAACTCGTTTATTCTGTAATCAAAGTCTGTATCTAAAATGGCAGTGTTTATGCATACATCATAATTCAGTGCTCTGAGCTCATCAAAACACTGAACGTAGGCGGGAGAGAGAAAGGCCTGAAACGGGCTTTCTGCCACTGCCCTCAAACCTACTCACATCGCCTGTAGCAACAGCAGAATTATTTTCTTCCTAACCTTCAGGAGACCTCGTCAGAAGAGACTTCAAAAATCTCCTTTGTCACTGAGACAGTTTAAGTGATTATGGTTTGAAGTATGGCTTTTCACACCACAGTTTTGCTTCCGATTTTTAAAGTTTAAAACTCAAAGGTTCCACAGTCCAGTTCAAGGTTTTGCAGTTTCCAAAACTAAATTTTAGTCTCTATGCAAAAAAGGACAGAACTTTATCTGCCTAGTCCTAAATTAAGTTTAGCTTTCCGCACTAATACGCCATGTATTATTAAATATACTCATTAATTAGGTGCCTGTGAAGCTATAACTTAACATCATTATAGTTTTGCACTCTACAACAAAATTAGACATTTTAAGCATTTATTCATAGGTAGGTAAGGAACTGGTTCTTTAAGCAAAAATTGCTATAAATTTATAAATACAAATAGTGCTTATGTTTTCTTCATTCATGCTTGAACAGATTACAAACTGAATACAATGAAGTTACGTTTAAGCACCCCACATAGACAAGAGGGATAAAAGAAAAGTTTGCTGGTATATACTATACTTAGTTCCAAGACACTATAAGTTACTTTTTCACTGTTCAGTGTTCCCTAACTCTGCATTAGTTTTAAGGCTATATATACAAATATGTATATGTCAAAGTTAGGGAAAGACAAATATAGCAAAATGCATTGTACTACATTTTCCTATCAAAAAGTAATTATACACCAAGTTCTGATTCTGTTTAACTGCAGTAAATGTTACAATCTACTTGTTTTACTGATTTTCCTTTTGAGGAATCTGCCTACTAAATGAGTAAACTACATATTAAATACAATATTCTCAACCAAAAAGACAATACAAGGTGCACAAAACAGCAGTTTTGCAAACACGACTGACTTGAAAACTTAATTTTCGTATGCTCAATGGGAGAAAGCTAAGCTTAAATCAAATTAGTTTATTATCTTATAAAATTTTAAATTAGAATTTTAAACAACAAACAGTTAAATATTGTCAACATGCTATACCTCAAATCACAAGTACTGTTTAACCACTAGTCTCTCATTCTAAGTAAGTGGGTCAATTAAAAACACACACCATAAAATGTTAAAGATTGTCAGGCTTTGACAAATGTATTTTTATCAAACAGTAGGCAAATTCAAACCAATGCACATCTTCAGTAGGGAGGGGGGAAAAAAAAAACCCAACACCAAAAAGCCTGAAAAAACCCACATTCGTAAAAAATAGGGTAACGGATTAATTCCACATCATCCTCTAGCATATGGCTATGTCTTGGGCAATAATCAAAATCCTTCCCATTTTAAAAATGGGCTACCAATTAAGAAAAATATTCTTCCACAAGTAAAATATCATTTACAATGGCACTGACATTTTAAAAGGCAGGAAAAGAAGGAATTACACATTTATGGGTAAATGTCTTGTTTGTTAAATCAAGCTTTATTGATAAAATGTAATTCAGAGTATTTTTCTTGGAACAGCAGCAGACCCAGCCAATCAGGATTGTAAAAATGCTGCAGACTCCTACTCTATGTAGAAAGTTGTCTTCGTGCTCAGTGATTAGTAGTTTCAGGTAAGGGTTAATGAAAAAAGAGGTGCAAAGAACCAAGGCATTCTAATCCCAAGATTGGTACATGTATGAACAGGAAAATGTTAATCGGGCATGATTTAACTCCCACTGAACTCAAAATCACAAATCCCTTCGACTCAATGTGAGAGCAGGAGTGCATCCAAGAAAATGATATACGTTTGCTGAAGAATGTGCACTACTCCTAAGTTAGTTTTCCATTGCCAAGCAAAATTCACACACTGCAATTTCTGGTAAGGTTGCCCATGAGTTCAGCTTTCATATAAACCAAAAAGTTATCTTTAACAGTTTTGTGCACCTCTTGAGCACCTAGCTGGCTAGGCTGCTGCTCCTTGCAATCCAAAACCACAACATGATTTTTAAAAGGGATATATATTGTTGCATCACACAAGCCAAAACATTTCTTCTAACCTTTATAGTGATTTAAAGCGGTTCATAATTAAATATGAGCATTTTGTACAAAGACAATTGCACTTTACAAAAACAAAATCATACAACATAAATTGCTGGAGTCTGATTTACAACATGGATTTATGGTTTGAAATCACGTTTACAGAAGTCTGTTTTACAAAAAAGATCAGTTCCTGGGCTAGATGTCGTACTGCTGTAGTCACTCTCACCAACACATCATATTCCCTTCTTTAATTAAGGTTGAGGATGGATGTTAAGAAGGGTCACTGAGGTTGGGCTGCACTTTCATTTGCAGGATGAAACGTGAACTCCACAGCTAGATGAGCAGTTTTACCACATATCATCAGTTGAGGCAGAATCCTTAAAGAAAAAAGAAGGAACCCTTTAAAGTCTGGAGTGCCCATCCTTGCGGCAGTTTCTGGATAATCCAGACTGAAAAGGGTAAAGACTTAAATCATTTCAGGAGTCTGTTTTCTCTCCCCTTTCAGCAACAGCTTTTAAAAAGTATCTAAACCCCACATATTCTTAATTAACAGAACATTAGAACCAAGAAATTTCAAAATATGACCAATTGTTTCATCAATCCTGGAAATAAGATCCTAGGAACGTTACTCAAAAGCGTTTCCAGAGCCTTTCTAGCTATTTCCTGAGTAGTTAGAAGTAATACAAAATGGATCCACTCAGCTCACAGGTGCGAGAAAAGAGCAGGATGTGCTCATGCCATGTGTTATCACCATTATCATCTTTTGTGTTCTCAGCCCTCCCTCGCTGCATGGGAAGATACAGACATCCACTGACACCCTGTTATAACTCAGAGCTATTTTAGCACTTTTAATTTAAGGTTACAGAAGTGTAGTTTAGGCAACTGAAGAAAATTGTAATTCTGGAGGGTAATAAAACCGCAAGGGGAAAAAATAAATGTCTATAACAAAAGAAAAAAAATTGAAAGTAGAGACATGCTGTGCTCCAAATAATTATATGGCCACACTACTTGGTATTTCAACCTATCCAATACCTGAGTGTCCCAAAAATTCACTCCATTTAGGTCCACAGGCAACAGCAGATTTTGTATCACTACCGGAAGCCCGACAAATGTTTAACCAATTCCTGGTTTAACCAGTATTTAATTTTACCAAGTATTTTTTAATACATTTGCCCTTGTGTCAGGTCTGTTTCCTTTTCCCTTGCTTAGATTGTTATATATTCAGCTTTCTCTGTCAGCCTCATCAGGTGGGCTCACAGGTTAACCACTAGCAAGTGGGGCCACAGCTCTGCAGCTGCAGTAACAGCTGGATCAGCAGCACAGGAATCAGAGCCAGCTGCTCCTGTGCATCACCTTTGGTGGTTTCGGCATCACCTGCTCCCCTTCCCTAAGCAATTAAGGGGCAGGATGGGCTTTTACAGCAGCACATCCTGGTTCTTCCACAGCTACACCTCTCCATCATTACTAAGGCTGCAGGAGGTAGAAATATTACTCCTCTTCAAAAGCACTGCCTTAGTGACTCCTTGGAGAGGATAGAGGCTAATTAAGTCTTTAGCAATGCCACGCATGATAATTTCTTAGCACTGAAGTTCTGCACCCTTCATTCAAACTTGCACACAGAATCCATTAGAAACCAGAGAGGAACAGTTGGCACGGAGGTGTAGTTAAAAAAAACACAAACTGAAATTGCCCTTTGCAAAAGTACCACCTCCAGCTTTTCCTTCAAGACCAGAAGTAGCAAAGGAGAGCAACTATAAGAAAGAGCAAAATGGTTGTTTCAAGAATGAAGAATAAAAGCAGCATGAGTAAAAATGCAGGAGCTGCTTGCCAACTATTCCATATGCAAATTTCTGTATCCCTGTTGCCAACACGATCACAAAGTTTGTGTACTGTACATTTGTAGAACAGCAACATACTAGAGAATGTATTTTGAAGGTAAAGCATCCTCTTTCAGCATCTATTTTGGAATTTTTAAGCTAAAAATAGAATGAAGGCTGCCAAATAAAACTAGTGCAGAGTTGTAAAGCCAACGCACAATCTTTATGTCTGACTGCATTTCACTTATGTCACATCCAAGCATGTAAGTAATTTCTGCTGATAGTTAAAGGATCAGTTTAACTGCTCTATGAGATACTGCACTTTCAGTGTCAGAATGTTGGTTCTGGTGATCAAACAGCCACTGGAATCCTGCTCATGTTCACTCTTTGGTTTATCTTCCCCCCATCCTGACAGCGGATTTATGTCTCTCTCAGCACTGACCTATAAGAACCCAAAGTGTTTGCTCTGTGCTTAAGAATAAAAGTGTTTACACAGTCCATTTGGTAAACTAATATATTCTTAACACATCCGTTTAGCCTTTAGAGATAGCATTTTTCTTCTTGATATTTAGGGAAAAATGTCTCCTATAAAGAAGGGGAAAAAAAGCCCCCCCATGACACTTTCCACCATTTGGCAGCACTCGGAAACCCATTCAGGACTGAAATAAGAAAATTCCAGAGGACAAATGAATCAACCCTACTGGAGTTTTGAGATGATGATCAGCAGAAGGCAGGAGAAAACAATTACAAAACACAGTCCAAAGAGCACAACAGTGTTATTCCTTTCTTGGGGGAAGGGGTCTTTAACAGGAATTCGCAATGTCTTTCTTTACAGAACAGCTAAAATAACTGGGGTGGGGGAAAAGAGAATGTAAGAGAAAAGATACTTACAGCATCATCATTCCTGTAGGGGTTCAGTCTGTTATACACAGCTTCAATCACACTCCGTCTAGAGCAAAAGAAAAAAACAAACACAGGATTTTAAGGCTGTGTTCTTCTTTTTTTTTTTATATTTTTTTTCCCCAAGTCAAATTCTCAATTTTAATTTAAATGCAAACTTTAGATGATTTCAAATGCACAGAACCATGTTTACTAGGGCAAGTTAGCACTAAGTGTCCCTTAAACATTCCATACCCTTTAAAATCTTTAGTCTCAAGACAAACAAGACTGAATACCCCTCAGTGTTCAGCAGGAGAAGGGCACAACCTGACAGTCAGCTCTTGACTTTGAGAAAGGGCAGCAGAAACCTCAGTGGACATTGAATGTCCTGGTCATTCGTGTGCCCAAAACCCACTGCAGTAATGCCTCGTGTATTATGGCATGTGCTATGTATTACTTCCACAGGGGAACAGTGTTGTGTTATTTTCTGGACACACGAAAATTATATTCTGAAATACATTTTTGTTTGTGTTACGTCCTAAAATGTACTTTCCATGTGCAAACATGAAAAAAAAAAAAGAGGCAAATTGCAGTTTTGTGTATTGTATCTGCAGACTGAGATAAATTTTGTCTGGTAAAAAAATATCAAAAATTGAAATCAAGCATTTTGACAGTTATCTCCTTTTAAAAAGGCCCATGCTTAGCATATTTAAGATAGCTTGAAATTAACCTTCATCTCTGGGATTCTTTTCTAATACTGATAGAAAATTGATAAGAAATAGATCAATAAAATATGAATACAACATTTGCAATCAACATGCAAATGAGCAATATGATTTTTATTTATTTCTTTTAACATAGGGTGAAAAACTGAGAGTCAAAAAAACCCTTGAAAACTGGTAATTGAAAAACAAAAAAAAACCCCAACAAAACACAGCCCAATGTGAGGCTGAAGGAAGAAGCTGCCTTTGCATTTCCCAGTATATAAGGAAAAAACTTTGGAGGGAGAATAGGAAAGAAAGAGGGGAGTAAAAAACAGGAATTACAGATTGGACTTGAAATGCAACTTTCTTTTGGATCCCCTTCTGCAGAACCAAGTACGATGAAGTAGAACCTTTAAACTGCAGATGAATGCATGCAGAGCAATCACAAAGGAGTGCACGAGAAGAAAAAAAGCAGATGACAAGCTTTGTAATCATCCTGCAACACTGAAGAGTCAGGAACTACTATGTATAAACATCATAGTGAATGATTATAGGGCATGAAAGAAGAGGCTGGATTTAAAGCAACAAAATCAAGCAATTACACACAAAGTACATTACATATATAGATTGGAAAGTTTCCCATATCTTTCAAGAAACAGGTATCTTTGATTCTAAATACAGACAGGTTTTTTGGAAAGCATTATTTTCCTTCCAAATAGTGCTTTAAGTTACATCAACATCCAATTAAATCAGTATTTCTCTAAGTCCCTATTCAAACTAGCATCACTGAGACACAAAATGTCACTGAAGTCACATCACTTCAGCATTTCTTCAGATCCATGATGCTACTTCTAGCCAAAGGAGATTAAGAAAAATCAATTTGTATGCTGCATTTCATGAGTAACTGACTCAGTCATACTTCAACACTACAGCAGCCCATCCTAAATAGATGCTATTATACTTTAAATTGCCATCTCTTCTCCTAATCAAACAGTTCCTACAGGAACAATATTGTTTTCTAGAAGCCATCTTTATAGTTATCACTTCATAATTTATTCAATTTATTTTTTTTATTTATTATTTATTCAATTACGTGCGTAAAGTCCTGATATTTTGGTGTAGCAATACAAAAATCATACTCTGAGAAGTCAAAAATACTCTGCATCATATGTGCCCAGTCCATTTTAACACAGCACAGGCTCATGAAGAATATTTTGAACCAAAAAGCACTTGGTTTGAGGTGCAAACAAGCTGAGCACATTGTTTCCTTACGCACTGAATATTTGAGAAACCACAAAGCATCACCACTGAACCTTTCAAGGACAACGTCAGCTATATAAAGCTACAAATTTGACTTCCCAATTTTCTTTTTTGATAGACTTCTATCTCGCTTTCAGATTTGTCACAAGCAGAGAGGAACAAAAGCAAATT
>WAAG01030379.1:72091-84870 GCA_013390105.1 Tichodroma muraria
AAATGTGATTTGAATTAAACCCCTCATGTACACTGATGTGAACTCACTTGCTTGCCAACTCCCCCCCCGGCGGGAGGTTTGGGATGCTCTCAGTTGCTAACGTACGCATCACGTGGACTAAGTCTGGCACTCCTTCACCCTGCTTCTTTATGATCTCTGGGAATCAGAAGTACTTTTTTTGTAAGTGCAGTCCAAATTTAACTTAAAAAGATTGAAACACTCAGTTTTATAAAAAGGCAGCTTAACATTAAAAAAAAAAAAAAAAATAGATTAAAAAATTAAAGCGACAGACCGTACTCAACATGGTAATTGTTAACTTTGGGTTCCGTAAGGAAAAACCTGTAACAGACTTGATGCAGATTTACTGCTGTTAACATGCTGACTTGGTTTTAGAAATACACAGCTACCTAGTAACAGTGGGGAAAAAAAATCTTTAATGGCTGTCCTGCTATACAATAGATAGAAGATGTAATATCTTCCCACAATATGCCCAAGGCATGGGGTAGATATTAACATCAGCTTTATCGCTGCAACACAAGAGAAAATATTATTGCCATCACAGAAAACATAATATTTTCAAGAAATAAAAGGTTACACATGTCAGAAGTAATTCCCATGGCTGTCTGTGTATTAACCAATACTTGTACCTCACCACATTACAGCAACATGCAAATTTTAAGAACTATTACACATAAATTAAAAGCCAGGGACATCTCATCTAATTGACAGTTTCATCCTCAGCTCAGGTGATATTTAAATACAGGGCAGAAACTTAAAGCTGATCCACTCCAACTTCTGGGTGAAGAGAATTTGTCTTGTAGCCACAGCCATGTTTATCAAGACATTCATTCTTTAACTTTATTCTTAGGCCTGGTTGTTTTTTGTTTGTTTGGGCTTTGGGTTTTTTTCCTTTGTGCAAGGGGTTGTGTTTGCTTTTTTCATTTTTCTCCTCAAGTCAAAAGCACACAATTTTATTTGAATTCAAGACATTTCAGACCATACCACCCGAGAAGTCACTCTTTAAATAGCGATTTTAGGAAGTTTAAAGAACAAGAACATTTTTAAAAATGCATCTCATTCATTTCTCTGTAAACATGAGCTCTCAGAAATTGCAAAACTCATGAATTATTAAGACTGGGTGCTGTTCATCTTCAAGTGAATACTGCAACATGCATACAATAATGTGTACATATGTGCACATCTATACATGCATGTACGTACATGCACGCTACTCCTCATGTAAGAAAGCATTTACACAGTTTGAAAGTAGTTGGAATTCATCAGTACTGCTTTTGAAAAATATTCAAGCATTCAGATATTGCCCTAAATCCCAGAAGAACATACCAAGTTTCCATTTTATAATTTGTGAGATAAGGCACATTGAAAGCTTTTAAAACCAACATATATCCAGTCCTTTTTAGTTAAAACAAAACCTAAAGAACAACAATTGTGAATTACTTTTTGTGTATGTAATGTTTTTTCAGGGCTGTGTGTGTTTACAAAAAACATCAGCTCTGTTTTGCAGTCAGGCTGTGAAAATTATTTGCAAGGTATAGTGGAAACACTGCCTAGTCCTCAACCAGCATCAAACTCTGCAGCTCAAAGCTTTAAGCTGTTCACTTCAAAACCTAAATTTTAAATACATGACACCACACACCAGAGACACCTCAAAAACTTGCCATTTCCTCAAAATCTACAGCCAAAGTTCATTTTACCATCTAACATTTAGCAAAGAAATAATCTACGAATCTTAAATCTGAATAAGAAGCCAAGATCTCAGATTTGGTTTGCCAAGTTCCTTTATTGTGCAATTTTGAACATCTAGAATATGCTACATTGTGCTAGTGCTAAAGTTCTGCTGTACAAAAATAAGGAATTTATAGTTGACCTATACTACACAGTTTCACAACCTGTAACTGCAGTACATTTAACATACAGTCTCCACTAAATGAATACATTTATATTTTGATAGAACTATAGGTACAGACTGAATGAACACTGAAGACACAACAAATGGAGTCGGTCTGCTAGCGGTGTTTAATTTATTGGAATTATCTTGTTTCAGTACACCTTTAACTCTCCCCCAAGTCTTTAATTTACTTTTAAACCTTCTACACATTTTCACGGCATCAAGTACTGGAAAAATGTACTTACAACCCTAAAATAAAGGATTCAAAAATGGGAATTCCATACAAAGTTTAAGAAAAAGCCAGAACTTTGTTTATGTGAAAATTAGGGAAGGAACATTTAACAGCTAACTTAAAGTTATTTATCTCTACATAGATATAAATATTGTAGGGATTATCTGTTACGGAATGGTTTTATGTAAAAAAAAAAAAACGAGAACAGAAAAAAAAAGCTTAGACAAGTTTCTTTTTAGAGTCAACACATCAATAACACATATTAGTGCAAATAATAGCAACACATTTTGGAATGACTGATTACTTCTACCATGAAGTTCACATGATACTTAAGAGTAACATTGATTTATTGCAAGTAATGGCACAAGGATGCTTCTCCACACTTGCTGCTTCTTCCATTATTTGTTGCAGCTACAAATCTGGACCACAAACACATCAGGAGAGTCTTAAGTCACATGGTAAGTAGAAAAGTTTCTACATTTTTAAAAATCTGAATCATCTCTCCTTATTCAAGATGACCATCATTATTAAATCCTATTCAGTGTTAAAATTTGCACTAGTTTTTAACAGTATAAAGGTATATTCTGGGCCAAGGGGATAAAAACACAACCAGGAAAATAATGCACTTTAGAAAAGATCGACTCTCATTACTTGTTGGACTTCACTGAGTACTGAAATGCATAAAAATACGTAATATGCATTTTGACCAAGTTTCCATCTTAATGAATTTTAAATTTAAATTGATATTACAGATTAGTAAGATCATTCTAGAAGTACTCTTTATAATTTGTTGTTCCTTCAGCCAAAAATCAGGCTTTTAAAGTTAAGCACTGCCACTCTTATAGTATCCTAAGACAAGAGCAAGATTATTCACTGTAGTGTATAAAGTTTCAGATGCTGCAGCAGTCCTACCTAACTAGTCAATAAGGCATTATCCATTTACTTCAGAAACAATGCAATGGCACAGGAATTAAGTTAAATATAACAAAGTCATCAACTCCTGTTCTTGAAATTCCTCTTTAGTTCAGGCCTTTCAACTTTCCTCATGCGTAAGTCCTAAAAGGCCAAATTCTGCAAACAGCTGATACAAATCATTGCCGGGCTGAGTAGTGTTTACTAAATATTCATTAATTTAAATAATATTTTTGTGCAACAATAGACAAAAGATTGAGGATAACTCTAAAAATTAAGCAAAGACTCTTGAGGGGAAGTACAACATATTTCCTCAAGTTGTTCAGACATCATCCCACTAAATTAGTATTAAAGTGCTTTGTAACTACATACAGAATCCTTCTGCCTCTATGCAATTATCACATCTTGCTCATTCCTGCAAATTTCCTATCCGTATAAATGCAAAGTACCAGCAGCCAAACTCCTTGTATGTACCATAATCACATGCAGGTCCAGTGTCTAGGTTCTTCCTTTATAAAATGAAGCAGCTGTACAAAAATGCCAGCTTTCCTCACCGGGGTACGATGAGGCCAGCTGAAGATGCAGCCTTGGCTTCATCCTATTTTCATATTCTAGGTCACGGGTTTGTCTGAACTCAGACACAATATCTAAGATAAGAAGGCAGTACTTGCCCAGATAAGGAGAGTTACCACGCTGTGAATCAGTGTGTGAATGTACAGCACACTTGTTCTTCACCAAATCTGTGGGTGGGCACACACAGTGAGCTCCTCACAGGCCTGGTGCAAACCTGCTCTGCACGGGGGCAGCCATCTGACACTTCCCTCCCGCTGTGTGACTGCACTGGGATATTCCTGCCACGCTGACAGGGAGATTCACACCGGCACTGACTGTGCACCAACCTCTCCTCTCAGGCAAG
Source organism: Tichodroma muraria (assembly GCA_013390105.1). Classification (NCBI taxonomy): domain Eukaryota; kingdom Metazoa; phylum Chordata; class Aves; order Passeriformes; family Sittidae; genus Tichodroma; species Tichodroma muraria. Next base: position 76,061 of record WAAG01030379.1, read on the forward strand.
TGTGGAGATTAAAACACTGAAATGCCTGCCTGGGCATTTGTTCAGGGGCACAACAGATGCAGTTTGCTGAGACCTGGCAAACGAGGCCTTTGAAAAACGTGGCACCTTCTGCAGGAGCACCTACACAGGTTGTAAGTGCTTTAAAAATTGCACACGGATTTGTCTGAGCCCACAACTCCCATGCAGGCAAGCTCTCTGTGAAATTCCTGAAGCTGCACTGTGTTACCTTCATGCAAGTTAATGAGGAAGAAAGTGCATCATGTACTCCTCTAACTTGCTAATCACTGCTACCATGGCTGTGGAGAACTCTGCCTGTGTGCCCTGTGTGCTGCTAAGGATTCTTGGGAGTATACACACGCATAACTAGACTTGTAACATATAGAGGAGTCCACTTCAAAAATAGACTTAACCTATGCAAATAATGCATACAGCGTGTCTTAGATTTCAGAAACAAACTCCAAGCTGTAGTTGGTTTTAAATATCAAAAGGCACTATAAATGCAGTTTTAATCAGAAATTATTTGAATTGAATTGATTTCAAGTATCATTTTTGTGATCCAAAAAGCCCCACACTTGCAGTTTCAATTTAAAGTTTAAGAATTCCTGAAATACAAAATTAAAGAAAATTTTTAAAGTTACTATCCAAGTAAGATGAGTTCCCAGCTTTTGTTTGTCATGAATGCTTAAAGACTAGCTTTGACAAATTTCTGACGTACTTTCAAATAAGTAAATATGTTAGCAGGTGCTTAAAGATTACAGTAATCAAACTGTAACCCTACTGCTACTATTACTGGATAATAAAATATTACAGCTAACTGATTTGTACTTAACTATATGGAAAAATGGCACTCAAATTACCATCTTCACAGACACTTTGTAAGATTTTCCGATTCTTTCATTTAACTCCATGTAACAGGAACCAGGATTCACTGGTCTGAAGTTAGTGCTGTCAATAGACTCAGGAAGAACACTGAGCATAACTGAATTTTCTGCCATCCTGAATAATTTTCAGAGCTACAGGCTGCTGCACTTTCATAGCAGAACTTTTTCAGGATATATACGAGTGCCTTTTTCAGAGGTGCATAGGATGGCCAATGGCACTTGAAGGTCTATTAAAAAGCCTGTATGTGTTAAGGGTTTAGTTGTTGGAAGGGGAAGGGGGCCAGGGGTCTGTTTAGAAACAAAGTTACTTATTTTTTTTTAAATGATCCACCTTCTACTCTGCTTTCCAGGTACTTGTCCAACTCTGCCTCTCTTTTCACCGCCTCTGGTGATACCTTTGGTGCATTCGGAAAACAGATCAATATCACACTCATGTTGTCTCGACTTCCCTGGTGGAAAAGAAAAAATTATTTGAGAAATGTGTACACACCAGGCTAAACACACATCAAAGCATTTTGAACATAGAAATTCACAAATCATATGGTATCAGAATCCAACTTTCACTATTATGGATTAATGTTATCATTAGAATTAATTTCCCTGCACCCCTTACAGAATTCCAGGCCCATTCATTCGGCACAACTCTTAAGTCATTGTTTTCTCCTCTTTCATGGTCTGAAGACTACATGGAGCCAGATACAGACACCCCATTGTTGTCTAAAAACTGACAGTAGTAGTGAGTGATGTATAATTACAAAGTTGTGTTCCATCTTGTTTTAAGTACCACCCAATCATTCTGGGAAAACAGCTGAGTGGGTGAACAAAACCATTACTGCTCAAAAGCACTTATCAGGAAGGTGCTGAATTCAGACAGTGCTTCCACCAAAAATCACAGCTATCACGTTTTTCTTCTTTTCATTTAAAACAATAAAAGTTGCAAGTGAGAGAATTCATTAGAAAACCAGCTGTAAGGTAGCCAGGTCTTTGCAAAAAATGTTTACATTTAAAAATCAAAAAAAAGGAATCCCAATGCTTGAATATTTAAAAAATGCAAGCACATTCTGTTTATGCAAAGTAACTCTTTGGTTTACTTTCAATACCCCTGTGCTTTGGCCTACAAACATGCATCCACAGGCTTAACTTTTAACACTAATTAACTCCACTGCTATCAGCAAGATCAAGAACAAGCCAGTGTGCAGAAGAACAGTATATGGGTACAGGGAGGTGCTGACAGTTGGCTCCTGCAAAGCTTACAGCATCCACAAGCCACTGTTCCTTTCCTGGTATTTGTTTTTAGGACTACCTAACAAAAATAGTAAACAAAAATATAACCATTATCAATCTGCCAAGGTGTTGGAAAGCAATTACAATTTTCCAGATGGGAAACAACGATCCTGTTAGCCATGTGGGAAGAGCAGGGATGTTGTCTTGCTTCTTTAGAAAAAAGTTGGCTTTTTTCCTCTATGACTTCCAGTTTGCCTTCGCAAAATTAGCATCAAGCTATGAAACTCAGTAACTGCATCACACTGCAACTTATTAATACAAAGTAGAAGTCAATGCAGACAAAGTTACATAGTTTTGTTAAACCAAATAGTCTCATCTTCTACTTGAGCTGATTTCTGAGCTGTATCACACAACAGTGAATAAGAAATACAGTAATTAAACCAAAATAAAAACTAACTTAGGAAGCCAGGTCTTCAAAATATGAAGTCAAGGTTCATTGATTCTGCATTTATCTTGATGTAAATATTACAGTAATGTTACTACTATGTGCCCAAGAAAGCAGGGGAAGATTAGGAAGGGGAAAAAATACTTTCTAGCCTGATTAAGTCTTAAGAGTTAAGGTTTTGTAAAGTATGTTATGAAATAGAAAAGGGCAGTTATTGTCTTTAGCTCGCCCATAAATTCCCATCAGCTTCTAGTTTTCCACTGATCACAGTGTATCTGTACATGATCATAACCTCTCAATTAACCAGAACCACCCAGAAAAACATTGTTTCTGTTGTGTGTTCCTTCCTCCTCTGTTACCATTTTGTAGGAAACATGGTCATCACTGTCAAAGTCATGTTACCATAAATCATTGAATATTTATAGACTGCAAGTGAAGTTAATAATAACTTGTTCATAAACTTCTAATAGTGAAAACACAGTAAACTCCTTCTCTCAAGTCTGGCTACCTTGTACAAGCAGGTGTCAACTATCTCATTGCAAACTTTCTCAAGGTCATCAGTGACTTCAAGTCTGGATCTTACAAAGTCACACAGCTCTTCATTTCCCATAACATCCCAGATACCGTCGCAAGCCAGGATGATGAACTGATCATCTTCTTCTGATCTCTCAATTTCATAAACTTCAGGCTCCGGCGAGACCAGCTGTTCTGTAGGACCTTTCCCATGGACACATTTGTAATCAAAGTCCCCAAGTGCCCTTGAAACAGCAAGGGAGCCATTCACACGCTGAATCATTACGGAGCCACCTGCATTCTGTATACGCTCCTTCTCCAGCGGGTTACTTGGTTTGTGATCCTGTGTGAAGAAGTGAACCTTCCTGTTTCGACAGAGCAAACCTCTCGAGTCTCCACAGTTGATGAAGTACGTGTGTTGGGGAGAAATCATGACACCCACAGCTGTTGACCCACTTCTGTCTGCGCCATGCTTCTTCTCGGAGATGACTCTCATGTGTTCATCGATTTGCAGAAAACCTGTTCTGATGCCGCTCTTTACACTTTCCACAGATGGTGGCCCATCTGGCCCTTTAAAATCCTGGTTGCTCGTGATGTGATCTAATAAATGCTCACAGCAGTACTTGGCAACCTGTGATCCAGCGTGCCCATCATAGACAGCAAAAAACGACCATCCATCAAGTCCATTTGGCAAACCAATCACAGCCGTGTGTGCATCCTCCATTTCCACGCGCCAGCCTTGCATACTGCTCAGCCCGTAACGCAGCCCGTTCCCCTGCCCCTGGGCATTATGCTTCTCCATCTTTGGCTTGTCTAAAAATGCTCCCATGGTGACCTCCCTTCAGTTCTACAAAGGAAAAGAAAAAAGGATTATTAAGATAGTTCTTAAATGCCTCGCTTAAAAATCCTGTTGGAAGATATAAAAAGTGGTACAAGTAACGTTAAGATGACCAAAATACACAGCTATAAAGCTGTTTTTTTTCGTGTCTCCAGTCAAATTTGCATTGCTTTGATCTAATTTAAACAAGGACACTACTATTAGCTGAACTGCACTTTTCATATTTTTGTATTTTCAGCTGTTTTACTTGAAAAATTTATATTCACTGTCATTCATGGTTCTGACAAAAGCCTCTCATAGAACTATGTATGAAATCAGTTTCAAAGAGGACTTGTTAACTGGCACACTTCTGAATGGCTGTTCCCTGCAACTACTGAGCCATGAAAGAGTTCAATGTTTCCAGGACGCTGGCATTCCCTAGATCCGTACCTGCTGGCCACAAATTCCTGCTAACACCACTTTTCTGGTAGTGATGGGGAAATGAGAGCAAACTGATTAGGTTTTTCTTTCAAGAAGGGGGTTTCAGGGTATTTTGGGTTCGGTTGTTATTTGTTTCTTTTAAAATAGATAAATTATCTGAACGACCAAGAGGATGCCAGAGTCTGCATAAAGGAAAAAGCAACGCTGGATAAACTAGGAGCAGGACTGGGAAGGAACAGAGCAGCTGTCCCTTTAGGCAGCAGCAAGCCATTAGTTTGGCTCAGCCATCTTGTGAAAGCTCATCCTTAGATTTTCGGTTAAATTACGCAGCAGCTTCTCAGATGTCTGTGCTGCAGATTTACTTAAAAACCTCATGTATTTATGCTTCACTGAAAGACAACTGTCCCTGACAAGTCTAAGGAAATCTGTTTGGAAATAAAATTACACAAATTGTACATTCTTGTGTTAATCAAGATTTAAGCCAGACCCATACACTGCACATCCTCTCCTCCTTCACCTCCTCCTTGGGATGTGATGCAGCAAATATTCACGCTTAAGAGAATAAGAGTTATATTTTCAGGCAGTGTAAACTGACTGGTTTATCTTCATGGTTTTCACACCCTAACCATCCAACCCACCCTTCTAATCCACATTACTTTATTTGTGCATTCATTATTAAAAAATCGTACAAAATAGGTCACACATTTTACATACTTGCAAATTATGCCTTGGGAAGCATCCAAGAGTCTGCAAATCACTGTTATACAATACAAGGTAATGGAACAAAACTATGAGCTTTTCTATTTGAAGACTGTGGACAAAAATTAGCTGTGAAAAGAACCTCAGGAACAGATTTTACCTGAGGCCCCAATTAACAGCTGCACTAGCAGAAAAATCAGTACACCAGGGGTTTTAGAAATGTTTAACTCGACCATGGACTATATTTGACCACTTTTCTAAGTGACAACATCACGTTTTTATAACATGCTTTTATTGCAATACAGCACCAGCCAATAGCGACACCATATATCCAACAAAGCTTTTCACACTGTCTCTTCCAGCCACTGTCAACCTTTCTGAAACATCTGTGTTAGAATAAACAGCCAAGAAATGTTTATATTTGATCTCACCACAACAGTGATTCAAATGTGAGGCACAGGGACTGGTTATGCACTCTTTGGCTCACATGCTTTGTTAACAAAAGCCAAACACATACTTCAGCTGTATGGGGATGGCAGCAGCAATTCACCTCTGCCTCCCCTCACCCCAAACCCTGCTCTGGAGTTCTGTCTCTTCTCAAGTGAACACAAAATATTGATGCCCAAGCAAGCTGTAACTAACCAACAAAACAGAGTGTGCATGGTGTGTGTCTTGTGTCCCAAGCACATGCAGAAGGTTCACATTACTGCAGTTGCTAGGAAAAAAATACGACTTAAGACTTTTTTATCTTCACATGCAACTCTAGTGAAGTCAGAGTGATCAAAATAATTACAGAATGCTGCTATAAATCACATGGGGAATTATTTTCCTGCATAATACTTTTTATTAATTCTATGATAGGAGCAGAGTTTAACACTGAAGTTCTCTTTGTTGAGGAGATCATTAAACAGAATGCAGATATACAACTTTTTCACCTTAATTTAGAGCTCAAAAAGCAGAAACTGCCCTGGCAAATATACTTCTGTGAGGTATTTGACATTATTAATAAAATAATGTCAAATACCTGTAAAATAAAACAGAAAAACATCAGGAACAGGGTACACTTACACTGACCACAAACATTGTCGAAATCCAGAGTAAAAAGGGCCATTTTTCTTCTAATCTCTCACCTTACTACGCACACAACATTCAGAGCTGTGCTTTGTAAACTGTTTGTCCTCTCAGTAGTTTATAATGTAAATTAGAAATATGTACAGAGAGTCTCTGTGAAGCTCTAACAACTACAGAACTCCTAGTACATCTTCTAAGCTAACAAATCACTCTCCATTTAATTACCAAATCACCTTATCCCTTCCCAGAAAGCAACCTGAAAGCTGGTGGTCTTTTAAGTTAAGCTTTGTAGGTGAGATGTTGATCCAGGATTCTTCAGGGGTGAGAGTTGCCCACCAAAGATGAGACTCACAGCTGGACAAAACAAAAACCACTACATGGCCATGGAACAATTCCTTCAGAAATTGCCCACAGCAGGAAGTGATTCCCCTCTGAAAACTGCAATAACAGACTGCAGTTGTCTTCCCAGTCACACTCCAGCTAACCAGACTTTCACCAGAGTACCAGTCTTAACCTGGTACTCTGGTGAAAGTCTGGTTTCTCCTGGTAACTCCTCTCCTGCAGGAGAATAGGCCAGGTTTTCAAAATCTCCACTCTATCTGCACAAAAAGCATTGTTTACTTGTGGATAGGACAAATGTGCCAGGCCTTTAGGTCTTTTCCAGAATTTCAATTCTCATTCAGATAAATTTCAGTTAAAACTGACTAATCTGTGAATTCTGATGAATTGGAGATCACCTCCTACTTCTCTCCCCATGCCCTTAATGTGTAGCTAAAACCCGAAAAATTTCAAGAGTCTTAGCTATGAACAAAAAGAATCTTAGTTTTACAAGAAGGGATGGACACACACAGAGAAATGCTGACATAAGAAAGTCATGCCTCCTTCCTACTAAAAATACCTTTTAGACCTGTTTTTGAGTCCATATCTACGGAAATATCTTTCACACACGGTGTCTACATAAATTATGAGCATATTTGTCATTCTTTGAGGAGGTGCTTTGTGCACTACAGTGACTGAGTTGGAATGACACCTTTGGTTAAGCACAAAACTCTGTATGCAAATCTGATTAACCTATAGCAGAGCAAGTGCCCAAGTTACAGCATGACTTCGTTATGTAAAAACACAGACCCAGAACAGACTGCATGCAATGCGTGCAACACATAAAACAGATCCTGAACATGGCTTAACTCAGCCTCTCTTTATGTCTTTAGTCATCTCTTGTAAGAGGAGTCCTCATTTTATCATCTTTATTCTCCAAATAATTTTACTATCTTAATCCAGTCACACATTCCTACAATCATGTCAGCAAACTGCAGTCTCATGGCAGGAGAAAGAACCAGTCCTCTATTCTGGAAACCTCAACTTTTGGGATGCTTGAACGATGCGCATATATACTGAAGGAGACAGACATTCTTCCTCTTCCTATTAAAGGCAAAATAAGAGAAAAGGCACTTTAATCATGAAGTTTAGTGGCAAACATACACCACCTTTTTTTTTCCCTTAAAGAAGGACCATTCTGAACAGGACTGTAAGGGTGGTGCCTTGTAAAAAGGTCAGAGGTGCAACATTTTCTTCATAAATAGTCACTCTCACACATCATCTGGTGCTACAACTGCACAGCCATCAGCCAAGCAAGCTTCAGTTCTAATCTGATTCTTGGATCACCGTTTCCATATCAGTGACTTCCATTAGTTTTAGGTCCTAAAAGAAAAGAGCTTTCTGCAGTCAAAGTTTCTGAATTTTGGCTCTGAAGAACAGAGAGGCATCTGAACAAAGCTAGATGCGAAAATGGCCCCCCGCAAACAGAAATGAATGTGCAAGGGGTGCATCTCTTGTGCATTTTAACCACAATTCCTGAAGCACTGATTTTGTGGAGGTCAAACTGAAGGACAGCCCCTCCAGCAAGCGCATAGAAAACTCAAGCTGCAGTTTGCAGACAGATAAGTAAGAATACTGTACACGGCCTAGAAAAATCAACACAAATAACAAGATCTTGGATAAAACACAAGAGTGCCAAAATTCAAAGGACTGCAGCATTAGAAACAAAACTGAAATAATGAATGGAGCATGCCAAAGAGTCAGTAGCTAAACTCCTTGAAAGTAGATGCAACTGGAGAACAGAGTGGCAAAGAAAAAGGAGGGTAATTAGTATACCAGGCCATGGACAACCATGGACAACCACAGATACGTCACTGGAATGCATGAAATCTCTTTGCCCCTTCATTTGTTCCTCAAATTGTGCTATCCAGGCAGCACAACTGTAATGCTTTCTGCTACACAGGAAAATAAATTTTACTTGCTATTTGCTTGCTCATTTGCCTGAAGGTTTAAATGAAGATAAGCCCTGAATTGTTCACAAAGGACAGTTAAAGCAAGTCCATGTACCCCTACAGAAATACAAATCTATTTTTCCAAGGAATTCAGACAAAGATTTGATCATTTTGTCCAAGAAAACTAACCACCCCCATCTGAAACTTTCACTTGAACAATATGTAAATTAATAATCCTTTTTAAACAATGTTCAAGTTGTATTCCTTCCACTAGGGTAAGCTGCTTACATGAACCACACTGAAGTCACAGGCACTTGTTCTAACTAAGCTGAGAAACACCCCCACACTCCAATTTCCTGCAACAATTGTCTCAGTGACATTACACCCCATGTGTTGTAATGAGGACCAGAGAGAAAGATTACAACCTTTACTTGAACTACAGGACACAG
>WAAG01030380.1:4623-36667 GCA_013390105.1 Tichodroma muraria
AAGAATAAAAAACAGAATAATCATCAGATACACAAAGTATTTTCAAAATGTTCTCATTAACCAGACTTTTTAAGAACAGCAATGCTTTAAATGAATCTTCAGAAAGGCAGCAGAAGTCAGAGACACACCAGGGCTGGGGCAGAATGAGACAATTTCACAGGAATGACTAGAAAGCCCCTCCACACATTATACTGTTACAAGAAAGCAACAGGCTACATATGTGCAAACATGGCAGTCACACACAGACCTCGAGCTGCAAGATACCCACACCACTTTTTTACTACAAACATCAAGCAGCTGGGAACCCAAAACTAGCTGAGCTTAAATGAGGGTGGTGCTTGCACCCAAACCCAGGCACGGCTGTTTTTACAATGGGAACAAGAGCAAGAGTGCCGCTACTCCTGCTTGTGCATTCAAAAGGTGCCCACTACAACAAGCTCTCTCTGAAGCCATTTGGCTACTCACTTTTAAAATTTGGGGGCTCTGTTTTGGTTTATCTAACACTGAAATGCTACCAACAGAAACCAAGTTCACACTGGGGCAATACTGCAGCAGGCAAAGTAATTTTCAGAAGCTCTTTCTGATGAAGTCAGTATCAGGTCGTCCAACACGCTGACACAGCTAGAGCTGTTATTTTTAAACACAGCCATAGTCTATTTAACTAAAGCGTCTTTACTCTGACTGAGCCAGTATTACTTTGATAAGACTCCTTAAGTCTCTACACTGAAGCCTGCATATCATATGAAACAGAGAAAATGCAAACTTTGGAAGACTTGCTTGCTTCACTGCGGCTAGGAGAAGAGAAAATAGGAGAAGAGAGGCACAGGAGAAAGCTGGGAGGACCTGGCACTGAAGACAAGAAAGTGCTATCTGCAGGACAGCTATTCATGCTGAGAACTTGTATCACTCACCACCTGCACAGAGACGCACTGGAACAATTTCAGTCAACTCCAACAGCAAACAGCTTTCTGCTGTTAGGAACTCAGCATTACACTTCTAAAACAATTCTGCTGAGTTTGTTTCCTGCAAAGCTAGGTTTTCTTACACATCGTTTAACTGATGAGAACCTGGATGGAAGGAGAAGAGAGGCAATGCCATTGTCAAAGGCACATAAGAGGCTGCAAGCTAGAATTATGCATTTTGGGTGGCTCGCTGAGATATGCTAAGCAACTTATTTGTATACATTTTCTTCAATGGAATTCTGAATTCTTTTATATAAAGTTATCTTGTAAACATATGCAGAAGTTCATTACTAAAACCAAGAGCAGCCCCACCCTTCCCTCTCACCAAAGAAAGAATTTGTTCTACAAATACAGACAGTGTGGCTTACTTGATGTGATGAAGTTCTCCTATGGCAGTATTTAGCCTCCACTTCTTATACATAACTTATGAAATAAAGAAAAAGTAAGCAAAGCAGTGCAAGTAGTGCAAAACTTGGAACTTTACTACAGAAAATGTAGTTGTGCATCTTGTGCTATGCATGGATACTGCAGGCTCTGGAGGCGAGGGAAGGCTGCCGTAGAAAGCAACACCAAGTACCCAATACCAGCACACCACACGGGATTGTCACCCTCTGGCAGCTACACAGAGCTGGGATATGGGAGCTACACAGCCTACCATGCTGAGATTATTTCAATACAAATATTTTTGAAATTATGTCATTTTCCCAAAACACCGCATTTATCCCAGAATCTCCCTTTAAACATGAGGTTCCCCCTCGGATTTTGAGAGCACTGGGAGGGTAAGGGGGAACCTCCTAATCTAGGGGCTGCTACATTGTATCTCAAAGCCTAGAGAAATTGATCGATCAACACCTTCCAGGTCCAGTTTTCGCTGCCTCCCAGTACTGCAGGCGGTGCCGGGCTGCAGAGCTGCCACCACAAGGATTGAGGGGCTGGAGTCTACCTGAGCCTGGCGCTGACAGTGCCCCGTCTCCTTATCCCCCCCTCCTTTTCCCTGCTTCTCCCCGCTGCCTTCGACACCTTGTACACACCCCAGTGCTCACTGAACCCTCTCTTGAGTTAATTCAGCTTGTTAAAGAGAGTTAATGCAGTCAAAGGGGGAGAGGAGCTTTTCTGCAGCAATTCACAGCGAATTGCACAAGTTCAGCAAGCAGCAGGGCTTACACAAGAGAGGATGAGCAGGACCACAGGGCCAGGAGGGAAGAGCAGGATATCCCCTTTAGGTTCGTTGTAATGTACAACCCAAATATTTCAATCGGATGGAAATCAGTCCTAGAGAGGAGTGACTGCATTAAAGAGGTGATTATATTTATTGGAACGGTGACATGCAGACTTCTTATTCGACAGGGCTCTTAAATAGGATTACAGGGCTTTAATTTGGTTCTTTAAATTGGTTTTGGAGAGCGAGAGGGAGGGAGAGAGAGAGAGAGACAAAAAAAAAAAAAAGTTCAGAGAGAGGATGGAACAACCTTGAAGAGAGTACACTACATTATGCCATGTCAACCGTAATAGCTTCCCTAGCACAAATATATGCTCATGCACATTCTCCAAGTTAACTAATAAACAGAAGAACCATAAAATAGTTACTTACACTATGCATTTGCACACTGCAACCAGTAATTTTGTAGCTTTAGTTCCATCTTTCAAGTATCACTTATATTGACAAGGAACAGTGGCAGCAGTGTATATCACAAAAGAAGTAAACAAATGACCTTTATCTGACTTTATTAAAGTAATAAAGGACAGAGTTTTTTTGGGTTTTTTTTTTACTTACTTCAAAGAGAGTTTTATAGCTAGCTACCAGCAGGGTGTGGACTGAAGCTAAAAACTTTGAAATGGGTCCCTGTGAAATCTGAAACCAAAATACAGCAGAGGTCACCTCTCTGTGAAGAACTGCCTTGCCTGTATGTATACTATAAGCAAAGCTCTGTTAGCTCAGCCTCGGTAATAATGTAATTCAACTTAGCCCCTGGGAACAGCAACAACATCAGGTTTCTACTACAAAGATAAATTTACTGCACACAGTATCTTTTACTATGTATTTGCAGCATGTTTGATAGTAGCCAGACACTAGTGTTACATGGTATACCTCAAGCTATTTTCTCTTGTTAAAGGCTAAGCCAGGCTATAAATACATTTTTATTCTTACTCTCACCATTAGCCAATTCTTTTTAATCAACATTGCACGTACATTAGTTTATGCAATATACTAGCTAATATTAATAGGAAAGGAAGAAACATCTGGGGATCTTTTGTTGAGTTTTTAAAAAAACAAAAATTAATATTTTTCCCATAAAGGGGAGAATTTCAACCCTTTTCAACAAGGAAACTGGTAATTTTTCCAGTGGAGAGTAAGAAACTCCTAAGACAAGTATTGGAACAATAAGACTAATATAGTTTGGTCTGTCTAGTGTGAAACAGTTCACAGACCCGGACTTGGTGACAAGTGCCACATAGCACTCGAGGTTCATGGAAAGGGTTGCCCATACACACATTGCTCTGCTGATACCTAAGTGCTAGGCTGTCTGTTCTTCAGCTCTAGGAAAGGACCAGGCAGATGAAGCTGCCGGCCCTGCCTGCGGAGCAGAGCGCTCCTACCTTCTGTCTCCATTCAGAGCTCTGCCTCCCTTTCCCCCTGAGGTCCGGTCTGTGCGTTTGCCAAATCTCTCCTCAGATGGAAATCTCCACATCTAAGCAAAGATCTCCCAAAGCACTGGACTGAAATGTTGACCAGCCTTGCTGGGCAACACCTCTCTGGTAGAGAAGAAGTAACCGCACTTAACAGACTCCATCGGCCACTTTGGGTCCATGGTTTGAGAGACAGTGCCTTGATTCAGGTAATTGGAAACTTTCAGACTTAAGATCCTTTGAAGGACACAGGATCCCACCAGGCAATACATTAAGTGCCACTTGATTTGATTAGAAGCACTGTCATGCAATAAAACACTCATGTTAGGAATGGTAAGGAAAAAGGACACTTTCTGCTGACCAGACAACAAAAACTTCCATTTTTGAATGGTGTGGTGCTTGAGAAGAATGATGCAGTGTTTGAAATCCAGCCCTTAACCAGGAGCTGTCTTAGGACATGTCAAAACGAGTGACACAGATCTTTAAAAACATCCAAGTTTAAGCAAACACACACAAAGAGCATAAAGTATATGCAATGACTCTAAAGAGGAAGTAGTATTTCAGCTTCTCCCCAAGTTCTTTGCTCACAGGAAAACATCTGATGTAAAAAGGGAACCAACCCAATCTGTCCCTCTGCCACCTCAGGGCAAATTATCCAGGCACCTATAAAAAAAGCTCCTGATGCTTTACAGCTTAAATGTTTTGTATAGTTAAACTGAGTTGTCTTGAGTTCACATGCTTTATGTTATTTGATATGTTTTAACTAGGAAGCTACCTGGATCCATTTCAAGATTTATTTTTTTTTTTAACTAACCTGTTTTTGAGCACAGACTCTCTCATGCTAGCACTACACAGATGTATTCAATCTCTCTGCATGCTGCAAAAGTATTTAAACAAAGTTTGAAAGAGAGTAAAAAAATGGAAGGGGGAACATGACTGCCAGACCACTTGGTTTGGTTTCTGCTTTTGTGTTAGGTTCATTTATTTATTTTGAAACTCCATAAATTTCAATGTATTTGCAAATTCTTCTGCATTTTTTTTTTCCTGCTCCATACCAGACCCATGATTTTGATCAGGTTGATGAGGAACAAAACAAAACACCTAAAGAGGGCTTTGCTGGTTACAGACATACTTGGCTTTACAAAACATTATACTAGCCATTATTAAAACATGCATCACAAGTCTTTTTCTCTTCTTGAGATGCTCAGGATTAAGTCTTTGCAATAAAACTATTTATGAAGATTTGACTGAGAGAGCTACTTTGGACAGTTTGTCTCAGAAGATGGGTTTTTTTGCTCCAAATCATGCTCACACAGAGGTATCCGTCAAGCTCTCCAACTGTGTCACTCCAGTCCTTAAGCCATTTAACAAAGAACATGCACGTGTCCTTTGAATGCCAAGTCAGCTACGTGTCAAAGACAAACAGCTTTGCACAGCCAACCCATTCCCATCAGCACATCAGTAAGAAATCTCATTTGTATTCAGCATTATGCCCACCAATGGGAATGGGGGAAAAAAAAATTTTAAAAAAATTAACACATACCCACAAATGCTTTTACAACCTCAGTAATTTTAGGAATAAGAAAGTTACACAGACTTTGGCCTGAAAACACACAGTTTGCCCTGGGGGGAACAGCTTCTATTTAGAAGGTGAATTAAAGACTATGAACATCTTTGCCTTCTGCCCTAATGGCTGGGTCCAAAAACATTTGAGCTACCAAAAGACTTTTGCCTTTGCCTGTATTTTTAGACATATTTAGACATTTAAAGACAGTTGCAATTGAAAGCCAGAAATTGTAAAGATTAACTGTGAACACTATGAAGACAATTATCCCTTAACCAGGTATTTAATGCAAAGCTTCATCTGCAATCAAGATCTGAAACAGGATGATGGGCTTATTGTGAGTACTATCACAATTTAAACACAATAACAGAAATATACATTGAACTAGGTATTCATTTATTATTGCAGTAATGCTATATCAGGAGAGCTACATTGGCTAATTAGCATAGGAATGGCAGGCATTATTTTTATATACAGGTTCTCACATCCTAAGTCTCAGCACCTACAAAGAACTGTAGTCAATACAGCTGAAAACAATCATTTGAGAACACTTGATCTGACCCTCCACAGGGTATACCTTCAAATACAGTTTTTATGTTCCAAGAAGAAAATTTTAGGTTAGGTTTTGGTGGTTTAGGATACACAGCAAATATGGTATGTTGCCTGGTGTGTAGCAATAATTTAAATAATATTGAAAGACATCTTGCTTAAATTGTTTTTTACTCCTGTTTTAGCATTGACCAGAAGCCTGGAGAAATTGTTATACAATTCATTAACACTCCTAAAAATGGTTGTGTATCTGGGTCAGGAAAAAACAAAGGTACTTGTGAGGTCAGTATTTTTGAGTTATTGTATTCGGTTCTAGACAGAGCTGGATGCACTGCCTAGTATTGTCCACTGTTTCCGTCCCAAAATTCTATTTTCAATTTCACCTAATTTTTTATATGTTAGCCTGAAGGTTGCCTCTGCTAAGTGTCTGCTAGATTTGAAGCATCTGAGCCAAAACACTTCTCTCTTTCTGACATCAGGGCTCCTAAGTGTACTTTCCAATGCCGCAATTTAATTTTTAAATTGAGGATATTTTCTTTGGAAAGCACTACCCAGCTTTCAAATACTTGACTTTGTGGCCTTAGTGATGCTCTTTATAAATACAGAGGTTTTTTGTATATACATCCACGAAGACTAAAACATCATATGGGTTGTTAAGACAGTACTGGGATACTGGATTATATGAAATGACTTACATTAATACCAGCAATCTCTCTGAACCCAGCCAATTTATAATTTACATTGCTCTAGAAACTATTTATTTGAATCACACAGACAACTTCAGTACCAAACTGCTCCCACAGCATTCTGCCAAGATTTCTAGAGCTGTCCAAAAAAAAAAATAAAAAAAGAAGCAGGTCTACATTTGTAAAGGCGGATAGAACATATTTAAAATTCTGTTTTTTCTTCCTAGTTTTGACTGTATTGAACAATTAAGCAAGCTTTACCCATCGAGTAAGCTTTCCTATTTTGCACTCTATTTACCATCGGGACACATGCAGGTTGGGTGGTAAGCACCCTCCTTCCAGGACTGACATTTACTGTGCATTTGCAAACAGAATATGCAGGTCCTCCTGGCCTCTAACCTATGTTGTGTTTAGTGTAATAGCAATGGATGATATGCAGAGGGATACTTGTTTTCTACAAGAAAAAAAAACTCAAAGCAAAACAACGAAACTCATATATCATTTAACACTTGAATATATGCATTAATATTAAAAAAAAAGCAAAAAAAAAAAAAAAGCTTGAGATCAGTTATTGCAGGTATAGATGAAGACAACAAGCAGAGATTTTCAAAGCAATTCAATGAATGTTCTTGGTTTGGCCAACAGAGCACAGTTCAGCTCTTGGCTGAAGTGCTGCCAGTGACACCAGGTACTCGTACAGGGCAGCGCAGCAGCAATAGAACAGCAGCAAACTGCTCAACTCCGTGCTGTCCAGGACTGCCACGTACTTCAGCTAGAGAAGTAACTTCGGGAGATTCTAGCTGCACAGGGGAGAAGGGATTTACCAGCTGTTAGCGCCTGTGGGTCAAGAAAACACAACCGAAGTGCTACAACGCAAGCCCCAGCTCTCACACCAGCCTGTGATTTACGGATCTTCGCCTCAGCCTGCTGACTCACATGAAAACTGCCTCCTGCTTTGATGTCACTTGGATTTTAACACGTTAGACAATACAAGGCAAGAAAAGAGCTTCTTCCTAGCCAAGACCACAACAGCTAAAAGATGAGAACAATGAATGAGGCTATTAGAATATTTCCCTAATTAGCACTTTGTAAGAGCTGATTGCATCCTTGTCAAGCAGAATTGACATTACTACCATAAGACAAAAACTATGTTTAATATGCTCCCAGAGTCCTAAATAAACAGATACCTACATCACATTCAAGTGACTGTAAAGATCCAGGGAGGAATAAAACACCAGGAGCCATCAGCTCACCACATGCTCTCAAGCCTTCTCCCACTACCCAGCTTCTCAATGAATCTGCAGAAAGTCTCAAATTTTTATTAGTCAGCATTTTCCAGTTTACTCTACAGTTTTGAACTGTCATCCCTCTGCCACCAGCCCAGATTAAGAGCATGCCATAACTGAACATACTTTCTTATCTTACCAATTAAAATTTGTTTCTCTTAACTAATAATCCGGATTACAAATTATCTGCAAAAAAGCCTTGCTAGTGCTTGCTAGGATATCTTTAAATGAAATCCCTCAAAATCCCATTTGTGATGATGTACAATGACATGTGTTATCTTGAATACAGTAAAGAAACAAAAGAGTTTTCCCACATATCAAGTGACTCAGAATTAGTATAGAAGTAGGGTAGACTCTGCAGCCAAACAGAACTAATATTAACACACAATGAATAATTACTGCTTGTTCCCTAAGGGTCAAGTAGCTTTTATTCATCTTCATCTGCCAAAAAACACTACACAAAAGACAACTAACCCCCAAGAATCCTACCAGAAGCCACACCACCATCTCATATGACAACAGGCATTTCAAAATATAGCTTGAAGGAAAGCCTGTGATGTAATGGGAAGCAATGCTATTAAAAAATATAGATTGCATTCTTCTAAGTCAATACCAAAACAATGACTGACTCAGTTTTTGAAACAGCACTATGAAAATGCAAAATTGATTTACAAGGGAAATAATAGCTAGAGGTTACTATGGCTGCTAAAGTTACAGGACATTTTTTAAAGAAACTAGAATTCATATCCAATAATTTAAAAAGCTAGCAAAAAGGCAATTTTATGCACCATCTCAAAGTGAAAAAAGTTATTCCCCTAAATTAAAACTGTTTTTTTAAAGCATTAACATTCCAGCACCATCCACAGCGCAGCAAGGACAGTGCTGCAGTTTTAACTGGCAATGATGGTTTTAACAAGGGGAAAACTAGCAGCCTTTTGCCTTCTTTCAGTTCAGTTCCTGATCCGTAAAACATTCTCCTTACAAAAGGGGACAAAATAATGCCAGCCTTTCTTAAAACGGTTTTCATTTCTCATCTCTTACATGTCAATTTCTCACGATTTTCACAGCAAATAGAGTCTTATGCCAGGTCATTTGGCCTGTAACAAGTGGAGCTGAACAAATTCAGGCGGCCCAAGTGCAATGTCACCTCTAACATCACATGCAACAGGGACCGTTCCAGCACAGCTACACCGAGCCCAGCTGGGTTCAGCCAGCCCTGTCCAACAGCTCATTTCATAACCACAAGGGCTGCAGTACACCTTGCTGGCCAAGGCAGTGAAACTGCCCCATTCCCTCAAATCGCTCCAGTCTAACCACCCTACAAGCATTGCAAAGCCTGGGGCCTCAGAGGCATCACCTGGACCTTCTCTTCAGGTTAGATGATTGTGGTGTACATGACAGCTTGAGTGCACCACCCTAAAATCACCTTTCCCTTAAATAATGTCAGCTGCCTCAATCCTCAGGCAAGAGTCAAGGATAATGACTGATTTAACCAAGAGATCATTAAATCCCCAGATATCCTAAAGCATAGCAGCACTCCATCTATTGGTCAGGAATTAAGGACGTGCTTAATCATCATCATCATCATCGTGCACTAACCTCTATCATTAAACACTCAACCCCTAAGCAGCCCACCCCTTCCTGCCTGGGACTTCACATTCTTCCAGCAAAAACTAAACTCAAGTAATTTTATCTTCTGAGAAATGCAACTATAACACTAAAAGTGTTAACATGACAACATCTAAAGTTAAAACTGGTATAGTCTATTAGTCACACAATTATCATTTTGTTTCATTGAGAAATATATGCACTTCTTACTCAAATCAGCATTGAGGAGCTTGTCTGATAACAGCCAAAGAGCTCATGCTGTTCCCTGGGTTGACACTTTCTTTCCCTGCGAGTACTGGATGCCACCAAGGAGGTTTGTACAATTTGTTCACACAGTTTCCAGCCAGCAAGGCCACTGAAGTGACCGGGTGTGCAGTCCTGGGAACTCCCTGGTGCAAGGCAAACCCTGTCAGGGAGGCAAAAGGGCGTCTTTCACAGCAGAGCTGCCGTCAAAGCAGACACGCGCAGAACCTGCCCCGTCTTGCACCGCTCCCCCCAAAAGCCACCACCATCCCTTCCCAGCAGATCACACACAGCCATACCTCTGCCACACCTGTGCTTCAGTCCAGTCATCAGCAACTGGACCAGAAGGTAAGCAAGACAGCCTGAAGCTGCCCCAGGCACACCAAAGCGCTCTTTGAAAGGCTGAGGTTACATTTGTCAGCTTCATTCCTCTGGTACCAAAGCTCATTTAAGCAGCAACTTCTCCCACGCAATTCATCAATTCCATACATTCATGCTTTTATAACCCTTGGCCATTCATTTTTGCCCAGATATTCATTGCCATTGATTTTATCTATTTGTTTTTTTAAACTTAACTCCTCCACATAGTGGAACCACGCAGATGAGGCACATGCCTACACATCTTTCCTCCACTCGGTATCACATCACTACCCTCCAGACACAAGTCCAGGACATGTGAATGAAAACCAGCAGATTCAGGCTCAACCTGCCTGTAACAAAATGATGCTGCGAAGACAGAGGCAACCCACCTCCAGGACCGGGTTGTTGCTTTTGAGGCATACTCTACCCTCCTTACAGAGCCACTCCAGGACTTCCCTGCCAAAATCCCATCGTTCAGCCGTGCAGACGCTGCCTGCCCTGAAGTCTGCAGCAAACACTGACTAGTAACTCCGCTCTGAATACCTAAATAAGCTTTTTAATGCGAGATGGAAACTGACCAACACCGAGGAACAAACTCCCAAAAGGCCCATCGTAAATCCTCATTTCTGGAGCCTAAAGTTCAAGGCAGCAGTCTTGAATTTCCTCCTCGCTAAGACGAGCACAGAATGGAGATAATTCCAAACTGCGAACAGAGCAGGGGGCTGGGTGGCCACGGCGAGCCCGCAGCAGCGAGCGGCGCTGGGCTGATGCTGGTCACGCCGGTGGGTCCGCGCCGCCGTGCCCGGAATGCCTGAGCCGAGCCTGCACCGGGAAGCGCAGTCCCGGGCTCCCCGCACCGCGATCCACGGCGAAGGTGGAGCTGCGCGCCACTATAAACCCCCCAAATAACGTAGATTTTCAGAAGTTTTCCGAGACGCGTAGGGAGTCCGCAGCCTTGCGGTGGAGCAACGACAGTCCGTAATTACGACAATTACTCCCAAGGTTTTATTTGATTAGCGGAGTTGCGGAGCGGAGGCGCATTATTTAAAGCCCCGTCCTCCTCCACAGCCCAGCGCCGAGGCAGAACGACAGCACTGCAGCATCTCCCCCGGCGGAGAGCTGGCGCAGACCCGCGGGCAAGCTCNCCGCGGCTCCGGGGCGGCCACGGCCCCGCGTTCGGCGGGAAGGGAGATGCCCCGCTTCCCCGCCGTGCCCCTCCCGGTGCCCGCAGCCCGGGCAGCGTTACCTCAGCGGGCCCGCGCCTTTGTGCTGCAGTCCATCCCCGCGCCCGGCGGCGGGAGCGCCAGCACCACCGCGGGAGCGGGCGGGGAAAGGGGCGGCGCACTATGTGGCAGGAAGGGACACCTGGGCTCCTCCTCCCGCGCCTGCCCGCCCGCCCTGGGTCACTATCTGGCAGCGCGCGGGCTCGCCCGCCGCCCCTCCCCGGCCGCCCCTCCGCCAAATTGGAATTACGGCCGCCTTCCCTCGCCCTTCCGCGGCTTCCAACTTGGCCGAGGGGCGGCGGCGCAGCCAGAGTCCTCCGGCCCGGCTGCCTTCCATTGTTGTCCCCCGCTCCCCTGCTGTACCTGCAGTGCGGGGCTGGAGCATCGGTCCCCGAGGGGCCGTGGCGCTGGAGAGGGACTCCGCGGTGGCCAGCACACGGCTGAAGCGGCGGGGGGATACGGGGAGCTGCAGGCGGGAAAAATGAATAAAAGAACCCACGCCCCCCAAAGAAACAACAACAACAAAAGCCTGGGTTGGAAGTGAAATTTTGAGAAATTTAAACAGTTGTTGGGGCTGAAAGGCGGCAGACGGCTTCTCCAGATGGCTCGTGCTGCTCAGGAGAAAGCTCTTTTGCCGAGAGCAGCCCTGACTAAAAAAAGCTGCACAAAATGCTAAAGTCATCTTGGCAAACACTGTCCTTTCTTTCTCTCCTTTTTTTTTTTTTTCCCCCTGTTTTTTGTTTTCTTGGCTTTCTGTAGTTGTTCTGCTTTGTGGCTGAAATCATCCCTGTCTTGGTTCCCCACCCAAAGTTACTCGGTTTCTCGGTTTCAGGGCTGGCTTTGTTACATCTGAGCAGCTCTGACCAGACGTTGGAAAACCCCAAAAACAACTACAGTTTCCCCCCCCCCCCCCCCCCACACCCAACCCANNNAAACTCCACGATGTTCCCCCCCCCCCCCCCCGTATTTCAATTATGGTTTTAAATTTTTTCTAAGACACAGAAGTCCCCAAGTCCAACAAGTCTTCATGATCCAGGCTAATTACAAGCAGGATCAAGTAGAAACTTTGTAAAATACGCTTGAAAGTCTTAAAAGGTCCCTTTGAAATCAGGACTCCTGCTTACAGGTGTAAAATTACACGCATTAACTAACTCCATGTAGGTTCAGGGACAAAACTTTTTAATTCTGGGTACTTCTCGCTTTTAAAGAGCCCCTCGAGGACTGTGATCGTGGGGAAGGCAGCAGGGCTGGAGCAGGGTAGGATGAAGACCCTGCGTGCCAGGACCCTCTTCTGATGGAGTCACCAGAGAGGCTCCAGCCTGGCTGGCTGCTGCCACCACATCAGTGTAGGAGCTACAGGACCATCACAGAAAAGTGAGCAAGGGCCCTTGGGAGCTGGAGAGGTCTTTGGAAAAAAAAGTGCCCGAGGCACCAAACTGTCCAGCCACAGGGTACTTCATTTGAATAGGGAGAGGGTGCAGAACATGTTTTAACTTTGCAAATGTGTACACAGCACTGAGATGGCTCCACCTGACCACACCAGCGCCAGGGGAACCTGCAGGTACCAGCCACTAATAAGGGAATGAGGTGGTACAGCACCTGTTATTTAATACAGGACTTTTAACTATCTGGTGGCTGTTGAAAATTAAAACTTACCTTGGGCACAGGAAGAATGTATAACTACATGTGGAGTGTGCTATGAAGGTTGAAGCAATTGGCTTTCTCCAATTTGCCTATTAATTCAGTTTAACACTCATGGAATTAGTAGAGCTGTTCCACCCATGTTCATCCCCTCATTTTTATTTCCTTTTGGAAAAAAAAAAAAAAAATTAGAGCTGTATCATGTTTTAATAAACTTTGAACCTGAAAAGGCCAAGAAATTACAAACTTTAGGTGTGGTTTTGAAAGTGAGGGAGATACTGGAATGAAATTAGTGGATTGGGACTTGCCTTGAACTCTGAGCTCTGGCCCAGACAACTGCTTAGCTAGAGAGGGTGCTGGCACATGAGTGATTGAACAGGAACTGGCCACACACAAATTTCAGCTGGAAACTAGAAGAAAGTTGTTAACCATTAGAGCAGTCAAATACTGCCTTTTCCACGGGGGTATTTGGAATGGAAAAATCTCACTGCTTTTGAGTTGTACTTTATTAAAGTAATTATACAATGCATTGTCTGCAGCAGCAGGGGACAGACTTGATGTCTCAGGAGGTTGATTTGAGTGCTAAGGTGCTGCGTGACATTGATCACACACCCTGATATTTGAATTTCAGAGGCAGTGGTTGCTTATCCCAGGAGATGCCTTTCAGGTTTATTGTAGGGTGAGTTTTATTCTCCTGGGCATGTAGATGAGTTTTACTTTAGTCTTGGAAGGATTATGAAGCTGACAAGTACTGATGATTCAGGCTATAATGATCAAGGAGAAGCTTTCCTGCACGGAAGAGACTTCTCCCATTAGTTCTGGAGCTTTTGTTCCCTCCTTCGGAACAGCTGCTGGGTGCTCCTGGAGAGTCAGTGGCCTGGGCCGTGCTAGTTAGGCAGATCTCTTGTGCTGCAGCTCCTGCAGGTGAGGCAGCAAGTGGAGACCTCTGCCTGTGGGTTCCTGGGCTGCCTGGGGGCTGCTATGCTGGCACCCTTCTGTGGAGTGGGACAGGTAACACCTAGAGCAGAGAGGACAGATGATAGGCAGGACTGTTCTTTTGGGGTTGGACTGCATCTTGGCATTAGAACAACCCCCCTTAACAAGTGAAACCAAACACGTAGTAAGCTGCAACAACAATTTTTTGAGAGTGAGTCTTCAGACATACATCTGGCTTTGTTACTCTCTCTGGACCTCACACTGTTTCTCTCTGTCTGCCATGTCAAGGAAACCCTCTCTGTGCACATTTCTCACTAGACACATTGAAAAAAATCCACACAAGGAGTAAAGTGTTTCCTTTTCGGGAACCCATCGTGGCAGAAATGCTTTGCCATTCTTTGCCACTTTACATGGTAGGCAGCCTTTTCACTCTCCATAAGACCACGTGTCTAATCAGTGGACCTAGCTGAGACACTCGTTAGAAACTTGGCCAAACCGCAAACATTTGTTTCCTTGCTTTATGCCAAACTCAGAGAAAGGAGGAGGGAGTGGCATGGAGCTCATGTTAATGAGTTCTTCATTCCCCACAGAGAGATAATCAGAGCACTGCTCAGAGATTCATCAACTTTTTTTTTATTAGCACTTTAATGACCTACATGTTTGGGGTTTTTTTTGAGAAGTTACTTCAGCTAAGAGCTAGATAATTCCTCATGCAGCTGTGGTTTAGGAAGCAGCTCAGGGGACACACATGCCAAATTACTTTAGCTCTAGTTAAAAAAAAATATATGTACCAAAACGTTTCCTGGGTGCCTCCCTTTTCAATCAAGGGCATTATGTCCTCAATCCGTCTCTTCTGGGTCACGTGTGGGGGGTTGGTTTCTTTTGCAATCTTTGCAGCTTGGTGAGCTGTACAGCAAGATGCCAAGCACTGGTGGTACTGCACGTTCCCCACAGACAAAGGACTGTAACAACTCCCTGACCCGGTCACTCGGGGAGGGAGGCTCCCTTGGGAGCGATTAAAGGCATTTCCGGGGACCAGCACAGATCCCACAGAACTGCTGTGCGAGGAACAATGTTGCTAAATGCTGAGAGCTGGAACCTTTTCCATGTTGCTGCAGGGTGAACCTTTAACCAAGGGATTCTCCAGTGCCTGCTGAGGAGTCTCTGGCCCTGCAGATGTGGTGGGAACTCACTGCAACATTCTACACCTTACAGTGAATGCCAATGGCAACAAAAAGATCTCATGGGCTTAGCAGAGGCTGCTCAGAAATTATGCAAAGTTTGGTATTTGCAGCTTTCCTCATGTAAGGAACTGCTTATGGTGGCAGTCAATAATGGCAGCTGCTCAGGAGTCCCTTTGGTTTAAAAGTGAAGAGCTGCTGGCCTTTTGCTGTCACTCAGGAGGGCCATCGGATGGAAAATGTTGTAAAATCTCTTCCCATGCCTCCCCTGCTCCCCAGTGACCAGATTTCCTTCTGGTCTTCTGGCGAGAGCTGTGAGAATATATACATTAAAGACAGGGATGTAGTCAAATACTGCAGGATAACCAGGGTTATGAGAGTGTTATAACGGGATACGATTTACTTTTTCCTGAATCAAACCCCAAGTGTTTCCTGTCAGGCCTCGGTACAATGGGATACAAATGTACAGTCCATTACGTTCACATTTCCTCCAAACTGCTGTCTCTTTCCTTGAACACAGAGTACAGGAAAGGATGCTTTCTGCCCCCACTCATGTGTCTCAACTGACTTTATCTCATTCGAAAAGGGAATTGAGACATTTAGCATGCACTGTCTTCAGAAGGTTGCCTCCCTTCTAATGCCTATCGCCTTAGGATGAGAGAGGTTGTAAACATGGAGGAATGCCTTTGATACCAAAGAGAGCTTCACTGGAGTAACTTCAGCATGAATGAATGCAAAATGAGATCCATGGGGAATAAAATGCTAAGCCTGGGGAGAAAAAAATCAAGATTCACAGCACTAGTCCAGAAGAATAGTAGCTCATACCATATAAGAACTCCATAGTTCTCATTTCCTCCTTATCCCTTCAGGACAGGAAAGAACATCCTGCTCTTCTAATATGAACAAAATAAAAGTTATTTTTGGAAGGAAAAACTCATGTTCGGAGCACATTTTTAAAAAGACATCACTAATCTGTGATTCTGATGATGCATTTGGAGCACAGCACATCCCTTTGCATCAAGAAACCCACGTCTATTGGCTCAGCACCATCTACACTGAGGCAAAAGGTTTATGTTGGTTGAACAACAAGGTAGGGATTCTTTGTCAGCACATTAACGCTGACTTGAACCTCAAGTGCCATCTCTGACATGAGTGTGCTGTCACCAGACACACACCAGCTGGGAAACCCAGTGCAACTCCCTGGGGGAGAGGAACGTGGTAGTCTGGGAGCCTAAGGTTGATGTGCATGTTGACTCAATAAGTCTGAAAAACGTTCTCTGTAACTATCCTGGAGTTCCACTTACTTCTTCATTACCCCAAGACAAATTGAATATAAGACAAGGATAGAGTCATCCCCCCTCCTCAGTGGTGAGGTATCTTTGCATGCTGTGCTTTTTGTTCTATCTCAGGGCCCACAGAGGAGTATGTAGTGTAATTTCCTGGACAAATGTTTTGAACTTTAGATCATCAAGTTAAATTCAGAGCTGCTTGGGCCTACTGTTGTTTTTCATATTTGATGGATCACCTGGAAGGACAGCACGGCAATGAAATCAGCCTCAGATTTGTTAATATGCATAAACAATATTAATTCATTAATAATGTTTTATTTTGGATTTTGATAAGTAACTGTCACTCCCAAAGCTTCTTAGGAGGCAAGTAAGATAGAAGAATGTGTATTAATGTAGTGTCTAACAATAAGGATAAACAAATTGTAGAGGAGTTAATAATTTACCAATTCAAAATTAGCAAACAGCTAATATGCTATAAAAAGAGTTCCACTTTCCCTTTAAAAACCATTCATAGAGTATAAGATTTTAGCTCCTCTCAGTGTCAAGGGCCCCAAATACCTAAGCAGACTCTTGGGAATGACCTCATCTGTAGTTTCTGAGTGTATTCCCAGGGATGCGTAATGCTAGGAATGGCCGGATTGAAAGCTGGGGGCAGGAGCTCGCTGCCCCAGCACAGCAGGGCCTACAGAGAGCTCCTGGCACCCGCCTGCAGCATGCAAGAGTGTGCTCAGGGCAGTGTCCTTCTGTCACTGCAGCCATCGGAGCAGGCTGAAATAAACCATCCAGAGATGTTTCTATGAAGTCAGTGGATTACTCACATACTTGAAGCACTGATTTCCCTGGCGGGACAAATTGTGTTCAGTGGTTTTCATATGAAAGGATGTGAGATTGCTGCTGCTGACTGTCTCCATTTGTTCTCAGACAGGAAGTGGAGAAGGGCAGTGGGACCGATGATCAGGTCTGTGCAAACAGACACTGGAAACTCAAAACAAATCAGTCACAGAATTATGTGGATAGAGAGAAGAGAAAAACCTTTGCTTCTCTTTTCCCAGCAAATCCTGGTAATTCTTCAGAATGTGTACAAACCAGCTCCAAGTCTGTCTCTTACCCTGTGATGATTTACCCAAAATTGCAAAGTCTGTGGTTTTAACCAGGATATCTGAACTCTCTGGGACTCCCCAGGGGAAAGATAAATGAATCTACACAGCAGACTTCAGTGTCACAGCCATTTTGCTGAGGGAGATAAGGAAATTGTGGAGGGGTAAAAGCACAGATTCCCTTTAAGAAGAATAATGTGTAATTCTACATACCATCACTTAAATACCAGAAAATAATACACAGATCCACTATCTAATTAGAGTTCTGAAAGAGCGTGTTAAAGAGCAGAAGAAGCAGCTTAAACTATTGTGCAGAAAACAGACCTTGGATTGTCTAAAGATAGATGGTGAAAAGCTGTCAAACATCCAAAGTTTCCTAGACTTCACCAGAGTGAGAGATACATCAGTACAAATTGAGTCTCTGGCCTCCTGGAGCTCTGCAAATCATCAAGAAGGACATTAATGTCATTAGCAAAACCAACAAACGTGCCTATACTTATTACTTGTTTGTAATAAGATTTGGCTAGTGTATAATTAGCAGGCTGCAGAAGTCTTTTATGACCTCTGAGAACAGTCGCTGCCATGCTGAGGTTCACCGGAAAATTCCTGTTCTTTCTGTGTAGTTAAAACTTCCCCATCGGTTTCTACCCCATCAGATGGACTGACATCAGCATATGCAACATGTCATATGAATCCGTGTGAACTATATATATATATATATATATATACATGCATTAGTTTGGTTTGATTATTTATTCTGCAAGGATAATCTTTGAGCAGGAAGGCTTGTTTCCCAAGAGGCAGTAACACTCTTCTACCAAGCAGGACAGTGTGTTATCTTGTGTATTTGTGTACATAGACACAGGATTACCCATTAGTTGGCTTGACCACATCTCACTGTGAGTGGCTGATTGAGCTGGTTCGTTGCCTTTCTGCTGGGATGGTTTTTTCTCAGGGCTTAAGCATGGCTGTAGTGAGTTCTTTAAACATGTGTCTAACCAGGGACATGCACAAGGCCAAGGAAGGCTGGAATGGGACAAGTCACAGAGTAGCTGCTGAACTGGGGCCCTGACTTGGATCCCAGTGTCAGTTGGGTGACAGCAAATGGCACTGAACAAGACAGCAATTCTTGCCACCACTCTATAGAAAGCTGGGGAAACTTTAGTCTTTGGTTTAGGCTTGTGTGATGCTGGCTGTGAAAATGGCACACAAATGTTCAGCTGACACTAAAGCAGATGAGAACAGTGGTGTTGGAGTTGGCCCTCTGTCAAGCCAAACTGCAGCTACAGATCCGGCATCCTGCCTGGCTTCCAGATAGGAAACCAGCTCCAGACCTTGCAGCTCTGCTGCGTTTTTCTACAACTAGGGGGCTTTTCAAAGCTGTTGAACTTACACATGAGAACCGGCTGTTTCCCTTCCTTTTCCAACAGCAGAGGTGTAAAGAGGCCAGCACACAGCCAAGAAATGGGGCCGTGAGTCAGCTGGGATTTTCTGAGCATCTGACTGATAGATACCCTTCCTCAGATCGAGCACACTCGAGCCAGCTGCTGGGGCTGGCTGGCTGCTGCTGCTAGGGGCCAGCTCTCAGGTTCCTTTAATGTGCTCTGTGCTGTGCTCTGAAGCTCAGCTCAATGATACAAGTACTTTGGGAAGCTGGCCTGGATGGACCTGTTTTGTGATACACCCTCTGTCCCCTGCACCAGTGTTGTGCTCCCTACGCTTTGGGAAAACTGCTCTTGGTTTGCAAAATGTGTAACCCAGATGTTGCCTCTCTGCCTTGCAAGGGGGTGCTTGGGACAGCAACGTGCTGGGACCATGAGAGTGATTCCTTCCCATCTCATGGATGAACCTTCACTTGCGATATTGTTATCAATGATTCAAAATGAGATAGCAAAAATTCTTTCCATGCTGTGTAACAAGCTTTCTAGCAGAGGGATCCAGCTGCAGATATGATACTCATGCTCTGGTGCTTTCAAGGATTATCAGTGTAATGTTGGATGCTAATGGAAAGACAGCACTGAGTGCTAAAATAAGCCCCAAACAATGGCTGTAATAAAGTAAGACTGTCATTCTGTTGCTGTTACAAACTTGGTGTATGCACATGGGCAGATCTTCAGGAGAAAACATCAAATTTGCATGCCCATATCCAAGTTTTCCAATGTCCTTACAGATTCACGGAATTCACAGAATTCACAGAATTCACAGAATGACTAGGTTGGAAGAGACCTTCAAGATCACGAAGTCCAACCCATGCCCTAACACCTCAACTAGACGGTGGCACCGAGTGCCATATCCAGTCTTTCAAATCTTTCAGATGGTCTTTCAAATCCCATTACAGCAGGTATGGCCATAATTCATAACCTTTCTTCTACCTGGGTGTTCATTTTCCCAACCCTTGACTAAAGTGTCCTGAGTCACTGATTTGTCTAACTGGATCCAACACTGTGCTTCTGTTTCAAAACCTGCTAGCAGGCAGGCAATATCAGCCAGCTTTACTTACAGAGTCCCTCTGGTTTCTGGGGAACTTTAACTCCTCTCAAAGTCAAACTGGCGATTCAAGACTAATGAACTGCTGTGAATACTCTGCTTTATCAGAGGAAATAGTTGAAGGCTGAAGTCTTGGTCCCTAGCAAGTCTTTGTGAAGATATTAACATGTCTTGCCAAGACCTAGTAATTCCCTCACAGCCAATGCAACATTCCTCAGAGGCCATAAGGCAAGACTCGAAAGGGGAATCATGTGACTGGGCCCAAACTGAATTAGCTACTCCAGAGAAACGCTCTGAGCATGTGACTTCTTTGTAGATCTAAAGTAACAAACCCACCTCATTTTGGTGAATCCATTCAAGAGAACTATTCTCAGGATGCCTTATGTAAGAAAAATAAGGCTAAATTTTCAAAAAGGAAATTAAGAACTGTTCCTACAATGATATAGCCATAAGAAAACAAGCAGACTTGATGATTTGGATTAAAAAAATAGGAATTGAGGAATAGGACATTGCACAGCTATGCCTACATTTTATTTGCTCGCTCGCCTGTGAGGAAAGTGTTGGGAGAAGAAAAGCAGCAAAATGCAACACATATCCCCTCTAACTGATTAAGCAAAATACTGTCCTTCTGGGAGCTGCTTACAATAAGTTAAACCTGACTTTCGTAAACAAACAGCAGGTTTTCAATTATGGCATTTGAGACCTCTGGGGCAGGGATTATGGGAAGATAGCATAAGTCAGATGGCCCTTTTGAGACGTGCTTTTTATTCAGTGACAGATGAGCCCTCACACTGGTACTCTTGCAAGCACTCAAGGTATGCACAGTAAAGGGCAGCACAAAGATCTTCAAACAGGCTCCAGGAGCAGTGGAGCACGGTTTGGGCCGGGGGAGGATCGGTGCCTTGGATCCCGGGGCGTTACCATCGCTGTGCCTCTGCTCAAATGCCAGGCAGCTAATTAGTTGTGGGAGCAGCCTTGGTGCCTGCTGGTTGGGTTACCTCTGTGCCACATGCTATCGCTGGGCTATTTCTCCAGCCTGAAGGGCAGTGGGAATTTTACCAGCAGGTTCAGTGAAAACAGGCCAGCGGGCAGTGTTTTGCATCTCCTACACTAAGAATCTTTACTTGGTTCACCACTCATTGTTCTGACAGTTGTCTCATTTATTCACTTTTTACATCAAAATCCATTCCTCTAAAGCTTATGTTTAGCCTTAAGCTTCAGCATGTGCTAATAGTATTAATCATTCTGGAAATAGCTCTGTCTGCTCTGCTACCAGTAGCTATCTTGATGACACACTGTCCCAGCTCCACATTGCTTCCCTGCTCTCCGGGGGTGGCTCTCGAGCAAGTGCACAGCAGGGAAGGGGGACGGGAGGCAGAAGAAGGCAGAGGGGGATGCCCTTGGGCTGTGCATCCGTATCTTAGATGATGTGCCAAGGTGCATTTAGCTGCAGTGCTTTTCAGCCGTGGTTCTGTCTGGGGGGTCTGAGCTTCCCCTGTGCATCCCATCTGTCCTGGAGGAGGCATCACACAACAGGTTCGGGGTGGTAAACAAGGACTAGAAAGCTTCCAAGAAGGATCCTATTGTCACAGGCTTTAGGGGCAGATGGGACTTGCAGATAGGAGAGCCAAGTCTTGGAAGTCCTCTGGAGTCCTGCAGTTCAACTAATGTTGATGTTGCTGCGTGACCTGCCCATATGATTTTGCCTTTTTACTAGCCTGACTTCTGTGTATGCTTCCCTTCAGAAAAAGGAAGGATATTCTGGAGGACTTCAAAACCTTCTCCTGAATATATTAATATATAACACCATGTGTGGAATCACCAGCAGATAAATTAAACTAAGACTGAAA
Source organism: Tichodroma muraria (assembly GCA_013390105.1). Classification (NCBI taxonomy): domain Eukaryota; kingdom Metazoa; phylum Chordata; class Aves; order Passeriformes; family Sittidae; genus Tichodroma; species Tichodroma muraria. Next base: position 26,214 of record WAAG01030380.1, read on the forward strand.
CCAGTTTATTTTTGTTTTCTTATTAAAAAAAAAAATGCTAATGCTCAGATCTTGCATTATCATGTTTCTTTAGCTAATGGACAATCTCCAAATAAAAACATCCTCTGGGATACCATGTTCCCTTCCCAATTGCCTGAATCAGTTTTTCCCTTCTTCCTGGTTGTATATCTCACAGCTAGCTATGGGAATTGTGGAAAAATGCCAGTAACAGTAGTAAGGGTGCAAGTAACACATTGCTAGCTTTTTTGTATATAATTTAGCTGCTGAAAACCTAATGATGGCTACAAGCATATGACCAGTCACCTGCCTGCTTCCTGGGGGCACATGGCTTAAGAACTTCAAAATAGTACAAAAATATTTCACAGTTAATTAAAAACCTGACTTTTATGAAGGTCAGTAGAGATGCTCTGCCAAGGAATGCACACACAAAAAAATTCCAGCGCAATTGGCAAATCACTTACCATGTCTTAGTTTCCCATTTTTACATAATAAAAAGTGCTTGCAGACCTGACTTTTCCATGATCCACAGCAGGTGCCAGAAGAACAAATTCCCACATAGAGCATTTGGTCAGATAAAGTACTACTGTACTGTACTGTTACACGTGACGGAGTAGTCATTGAATAGGAAAACATGAGGTCATTTTTAGCTATTGATAATTCTTGGAAATGTAAAATATATGGGGCATAAGTGGGAGTGGAACAGAATATTGCTATGGTAATTGTCCAAGAAATGTTATGCTTTTATTCACAAATCAATTGACAAGTCAACAAGTTCATCTGAGATCATTGTGTATCTGAGGTACTTCTGCTGTACTTGAATTTTTGAACCCTAGTATCCCATAGCAATGTCAAAATATTATATGTGTAGTTGAAATTAACATAATTACTTGACTTCTTCAGCACTGATAATTTATTTTGACTCTCTGGTCCTTGGGGTAATAGTCTTCCTTCAATTCAGAGTATACTGTCAGCTTAACAGTGAATCATAGACAGAAGAGAATAATCAGATTGCAGCTTCATCTCTTTTCCAGCTAACCTTTCACCATGAAGCATTTTTAAAATGCTGGAAATTAACATGAAATTGAAAGTTGACTGAGCAACTTCATGGTTTTTACTACAGCAGCAACAATATCCTTGCCACTAAACAAATTTACTGAGAAAATTATTTTTGCTGTCAACACTGTTGGGAAAAAGCCAAAGTTCCCATTCAAATTACAGCAGTACCGCCCAGGCTAAACAAATTTAAAAAGTGAGGATTTTATGATTTGTTTTTACTCTCTACAAAAATGTGGCATGTTTCTTGCATCACAAGCTAAGACATCCTGCTCAGCCACACTGTATTTTAACCAAATATTTTCCTTTACTTGTTGCTTGACATTAATCCATTGCCCCTCCTCTGGATCATTTCCTCCATATCTGTGCTCCCCTTTCCTTTATGCTGCTGTGCTTTATAAGTTAACATCACTTTTAAAAGTACCCTTTTAATCAGCCCAGGCCTGCTGGCATGAGCTGTCAGCAGGATCCATTTCTCTAGGCTCTTTCCTTGTGTTGCATTGCCTTGGCAACAAGATTTAGCAGCGAGGCAACAGCCTCGAACTTGTCAGAGTCTGTTGCAACGCGCCGAGCATGTATTACTCTTCAGCACCTCAGGTTACTATAACAACTACTAACAATAAAACTCATCTCCTGGCTTTTAAATACAGGAACTTCTATAGTCTGTTTCCTGGCAGGACTGCAGCAATATTATGTGATTCCTGGCTGTGCTTGTTTTGCCTTCTCTTTACTTTTTGCACACGATAGCAGCCTCCAGGAGCGAGGCGCTGAGGCACGGGAAGGAGCTCGGAATGGGCAGCGCAGCCCGTGTTGGTGAGCATGGGCACTGCCAGTGCTGAGACTGGGGCTGGGGGACCAAAATGCCCAGTGATCCCAGGGACAATGCACGGCACAGAGCCCCAGCAGCAAACTCCAAATGCTCCAGACTGGTGATGCTCAGCACCTGCCTGCACCAGGCCTTTGGCCGTGGCATTTTGTCTTTTTCCCCTGTTCCAGCAAAATACACCTCGTGTGGCTGGTAATGGCACCCTGGGGAGGAGACTGCAGCCATCAGAGAGGCACTTTTGGTCTCCATCAGCACAAAGTGCTTTCTCCCATCCTTGCGAATGCTTGGCTGGCAGTACTGATGAGAATATAGGAGCAGTGTAGTGTGGAGAGATGGGCAAGGGACCAATGACTACCATAAGATCGTATAATATCTCAAGCTGGAAGGGACCTATGAGGATCATTGAGTCCAATTCCCTGTTCCTCACAGTACTACCTACAAATAAACCATATGACTGAGAGCATCCTCTAGATGCTCCTTGACCTCTGGCAGAGTTGGTGCAATGATCACTTCCCCAGGGAATCTGTTCCAGAGATCAACACCCTCTCAGTGAAAAACCTTTTCCTAATGTCCAGTCTGAACTTCCCCTGACACAGCTTCATCTCACATTCTCTTGTCCTATCACTGGTCACCCAGGAGAGATCAGCACCTGCCCATCTCATGCCTGCTGTGAAGAAGCTGTAGCCTGCAATGAAGGCACCCTTCAGTCTCCTCCAAGCTGAACAAAGCTCCAAAATATCTCAGCCACTCCTCTCAATCTTGCCCTTGAGGCCTTTCACCATCTTATTTGAACTCCTCTGAATACACTCTAATAGTTTGATGTCCTTCTTATGTTGAGGAGCCCCAAACTGCACAGAGTACCCTGCAGCAGTGCAGAGCAGAGTGGGACAATCTCCTCCCTTGATAAGCTGGTGATGCTGTGCCTGATGCATCTCAGGACACAGTTGACCCTTTTGACTGACAGGCGCTGTTGACTCATATTTAATTTGACATGGACCTAAAGCCCCAGATCTCTCCCTGTGGGACTGCTCCCCAGCCTCTCCTTCCCAAGCATGTACATGTAACCAGGACTTCTCAATCCCAGGTGATGTTTGTACTGAGGTACATGTGCCCTAATCAGCATGGGTTGTCAAGACACAAATGTTACAAATGAAGTCTGAATCACTGTTGCTAGGTATTTAAAAAACCTTTTAGCAGAGAAAAGACCTTTAGTGCCAGAGAAGTCCTTTACAAGGAACATTTTCAGTCAATGAAAATGCAGGGTGAGGATGCAAATTGAGCCAGTGCAGAATCAGGAACCATGGAAATTTCTCAGCAGGTCACCCAGCGCCCTGTCACATCTCCTTCCTGTGGCTTCATTCATGAGGACAGAGCAAAGCACTCATCCTTTTCCTGTATGTCACATCCACGAGTATCTTGTGCAGACTCAACACCATTCTCACTTTTCCATAACATGGCTCATAATTCTTCAAAGGGACAGAATTCATAACCTGCGATGCTAACAATGGGAAGGCTTGCATAAGAATAACTCAGGATACAGCTCATTTCAAGCGTGGTGAGGGATGCAAACAGGAACAGAAAAGAAGCAACAGATCTTTCCTCCTTTATGAGTGAAGCTCAGGTCTTGCAGCCAGGAAACAGTGCCTGTGATACAGCAATTGGTAGGATGTGGGAAGAGGCAAAGCTCTGTCTGAGCAAAGGTCTGTTTGTTTTAACAGATTTTATAATGTAAAAATGGTGCTTTTCATTTTCTGCAGTTGCTGCCAGCTGAAGGACAGTGGTTGCAGGTGACAGGAGCTGCTGGAGGTCTGGTCACACTGTTTTCCATTGACTGCCTTCCTGTGGGGCCAACGGCTGTGATCCCTCAGGGTCCCCAAGCACAGAGCACAGCCTGGACCCACAGGTCTTTTAGAAATTACACCAAGCAGGACCCATGTGGGTAATGCTGAAAATAAAAGAATCAGTGCAGGGCACAAATTTGCAGGCAAGGAGCATCCCTGGATATGCATGATCTTTCCACAGAGATCCTTTTCATTGCCTCATTTGCTTTGTTGGGCTCCTGCTCTCTCCTGAACAGAGTTTTGAGTAAAAATTCCCTGTACAGAGTTGCTAAGAGTCAGGCAGCCAGCCTGACAGAGACGTCTCAGCCCCCAGACTTCTCTGGAGTGCCTCATATTTCAAGTTTCATTTGGGGGAAAAAAAAAAAAAATCAGCCCAAGTTTTCTCACTCCTAATCTAGAGCTTTTGTTTAACAGAAAAAAAACAACTAATCAAATATAATAAGCCTTTATTTTAAGGAAAACAGCTAATTTGAAAAGCCAAGTTCTGCAGTTAGATTTCAGGACAGCAGTGTCTAAAGAATTGAAATGTCATAGATGGGGTCTCAGATGGTCCCAAATCTCTTACAGATATTGGCTATGGATCACTGTCCCTTGGGCATGAGAGTTAAGGAATGCAGCCAGACACCAAAGTAAAGTATCTAAGCTTCACAGTTCGGGATAATGTGCAGCGCATGTGCCAGCATCCCGGTTTGTGCCCAGGTGCTGATCACAACCTGGGAATGCCTCATGGCAGCTGCAGGTTTGTTCCCATAAGGCCAGGCACAGAACCTGGGCTACATTGTTAAGGTTTAAAGTTTCTGCACGGAACATATGTAGAATGTTTAATCCCAACTTTTCTCTGCTTTGCACCGTTATCTGAGGCAGACAGTAACCCAATACTTTGTGTCTGGACTCCTGCACTCACTGGAATAAACATCTGTTTCTTGTACTGTGATTCATTTTATATATTATACAGCTTGGGACACCAAATTATTTCAACACATGCAGGCTCAAGGGATTTTTCAGCAGGTGAGTGGGCCTCGCTCACAAAGGCAGTGACTTTGGGTGGGAACTGGGGCTTGTAAAATGTGTTCCTTTTACATATTTGTACAAATAAATGTCTATTACGCTACAAATATTAATTAGAAACAAAATCCACTGACAATGTTGGATGCTAAACTGGAGTTAACATTGGGAGAAGTGCCACTATTCCAAGCCACGGCAGGAACTCACAGAAGAGCTCTAATTTGCCTCCCAAGCAGACAGGATCTAGCAGACACCTGGCTCCATTAGTTTTATTGCTGGAGAAGATAAGGAAACCTTGTGTAATAAAAATATTTCTCAGGTGTAAGGCCAAAACACAGGCAGGTCACTGTGCCCTGTTAATGTTTTTACTAGTGAAGATTTTGAGGAAGAATGTCATCACAAGAACTGGATAAAATCTCTGCTGTGCAATAAGCATGATTTAAAATTTAAATATGGAATATATCCATAGATATATGCAATTCATCAGGATATACTTCCTTAGCAGAATGGAGTTTTATGCAGGCTGAACAAATGGTCTCCTAACGCACTTAACACCAGTGCTGCACCAGTGACCACTGTGGTCTCTTGCATACATTATATCTAGATTTTCCCATCTCTTTTCCTGCTAGAATGGACAAGTAAGTCCGTTAGAGAAAACTAAGGAGTCCTGGAAATAGCCACAAGGTTCAAATCTGGGCCATCTGCAAAGAGGCAAGTGCAGGTGACAGGGGATGTGTGTGCACTGTTTGGTGTTGAAATGGAGCCAGGCAGAGAACGCAGCAAACATTTAGTTTTCATCCGTGTCATTAAAGGTTTACAGGCAAAGCCTGAACATCTGGCATTTAACTTAAAAGAGCAGACGTGGAAGTACTCAGATATCTACCTGGCTTTGTGCTGCCTCCCTTTCCTTTCCAAATGTGGCTGCTGGGAACCACCCAACCATGATCAACTTCCAGTGCTGGCCAGATAAATTGTCCTCCCAAGAAAAACGAAGATAAGATCTCTAGATAGGCTTGTTTCTTCTCTCCCTGCTATCTTTTCCCCCAAACACAACATTTGTTGTTGCAGTTTCTAGTCTCACTGTTTCCAAACATACAAAATTTATTTTAAACATGATCCAAGAGGACTCATGCCACATGTTTGAAACCTTCATTTAACTCGGAGCTGAGAGCTGAAAATACAAACAATTTTTTGCTGTTCTCAGGCCCTTCCTTGTCTTGGCACTTTACAGCACTGCTGTTATGCACTACCAAAACACTGACATTAATTGTTGTTAGGTAATTTTCTTGTGTGGAAATAGGAAGCAAACTGGACTTACAGCACTCGCTGTTCCCTACATGGACACAGGTGTGCCCCTGGGCTGGGAGGATGTGACACTGCCCCGCCAGCACTGAGATGTGAGCATGGCCAAACTCACTTGGGTTGTTCTGAGTAAAACAACTTTCATGGGACAGTTTGCAGGACAGCCCCTGGAAACACAAACACAAAAGGGTGGGTTATTGTCCAGGCAATCCGTGTTCACACACGGATGGGAGGGACTGTTCAGTCATGTGTGCAACCCTGTAAAAATGTGTTTTGGAGCCGTGTTGGCAGCGAGGAAGTGATCCCACGCTTCACCTCCAACCTCCTGCGTGTCTCCTGCTATGTTTCTCAGCTTGGGAACAGTACTGAGGCTGTGACACTGTGGGGCCATGGTGATGGAATAGCCCAATGGTGCTGGTGCCACCAGCCTCTGTGTCAGGGGAGTGGGGCTGAGAGCACCCTTTCATCTGTCCAGTGGCCAGGAGGTGTCCCAAGACACTGGCAGATGCCCCTGGCATCCCCTGTCTTTGGTGTGATCTGTGTAGATGCTCAGTCCCCTAGCAGTTTCTATTGCTCTCTCCCACAACAATCTGCATTATTTTGAGGGGGAAAAAAAAAAGTCCTGGTCACAGACTGGTTGCTGGGCCACCTTCTGACACCACAATCTCACCAAGGTGCCAAACAGCATCTGCCATCAAAAGGCTGTGGGATGCTCGAGATGGGCAGGGGTCATTGTTGGTGATTATATTGCAAAGCAGGAGTCTAAATTCCACAGGTGCCCAAAAGAAGAAGGTGAAGGAAATGAAAGTTACAACCACAATAAAGGTACAATGGGTATAGGAGGGTTGATGAGATAAAGCAAGTTCTTTTATGGCTTATTTCCTGGCCTTGATCACTTGATACAGATCAAGATTACAACAGTTAATGGCTCTGTCATTTGGTGAGGTTGGTTTCTGGGAATTTCAGTTGCTACTCCTCAGGTCTTTCTCCCTCACCCTTCTCTTTTGTTATCTGATGCAAAAGTACCATTACAAGGATATAAAAGATAGCCCAATTAGGAAAATTTAATCCAAAGCAAGGTAGATTGAAGTGCTTCCATAAAAGGCCTTTGCATCAGAATTTTCACCATTTTATTTGAGGTCAAACAACCACTTAGACAGGACAGTTTCATCTCTTTAAACATTTCAGAACATATACCATAGACAGCTCTGCCTGATAAATTAATTATTAAAGACTTTACATTATCTACATTGGCAAGTTCATTAGGACCACTTCAAAGCTTCCCAGAGACTCAAAATGCCCAGGAAACAAGCATCAAACATTTTGGCTTAACCGGAAATCTTGCTCTGCTTTCTCTTATTAGTCATATATTATTCAAATGAAGTAAATAGCGCTGCCTCGTCTGCTCATCCAGGCAAAGTCTTTAGCAGCAATCCACTGGCTCATTCAGCCTGAGCATGCACCAACCCCCCATGCAATCCAGACGCCCTCAGGGCTCACCCATGGGTTTAACACTGCTCCTGCTGGCTCAGGTGGCACCGGGATGCTTGCAGCGTTTAGAGCCAGGGCCCTGCAGACAGACAAGACAGCAGCTCACATTGCACAGTCACACCTTCACCTGTGACATGGCTGCTCACTGCAGAGGACTTGTCACCAGCATAGGCAGGATATGCCTGCAAAATGCTTTGTGATCTGAAAATATCTTTTCTTACAAGATCATTACTCAACTGGAATGAAGTTCCTATGCAGAATACCCATCAGTTTGTCATTATTAATTCTATCAGGAAGGAAAGAAAATTAGTCTAAATTTTTCTGCTCAATGAGTCAGAACCAGCAAGAAGTCACCTCTGGGTACAGAAACCTTAACAATGTGGCTCTGAAATACCAGGCACTCAGTAACAACCTAGAAGCTCTTCCAGACATCAATATTTTCCCTTCTGTTTTCTGCTTCCTTTAGCACATTTTTAGGAGATGCCAATGCAGACGTTTTTTACCTTTATTAAATAAAGGACTTGATAAGGAAGACAGAATGGGGGCACATTTTGGCCACCAGACAATGCAGTAAGGTATTTTTGAGTGGTGGCTTAATTAATTTTAAATTACATAGAGACATCAATATCACATTGATAGTCTGTCCACAGTGATGCTTGTTATTTCTGCCCTCATCTGGGCTCAAAGCAGAGAAAGTTAATCAAATTCCTGGTTCGTTCTCATCTCATGCTGGGGTTGTTCGACAACTAAAGGAGGGAGGACAGACCTGCTTTCTCACTGTAGTTGTTTTCCTTGGACTGGCTGTGGACAGGCAGAATGGCATCTCTAGACCTGCAGCAACCGGGGCAAGTTCTGTGAAAATGCTGAGCTTCCCCCTTCCCTGTCCTCCCCCTGGTACACTGGGATCTGCCAGCCACTTGATTATTTCATACTGTGCACGCTCCCCAAGACACTCTCCCACACAGAAGTATTTTCTTTCCTCCCTGAATTTGATTGCCACTGCTCCCATGGTCCATCAGCTAGCCCAAAGTGATATAATAATGACTTGTTGGCAAAAAATAACTAAACAATTTCACTGGCACAGGCTGATTACCTTGTGTTTAGCCACTGTCCTAAATTCAAACAAACTGAGAATGCAGCAGAAGAAAAGGCATACCCACTTGGAGAGCTGGAAAGGCACGTGACAAACATTTGAAATATTTTGGACTGATCCTTCTCCCTTCCTTGGGCTTGTACACAGCTCCAGCAGGTGCAGCTTTCCACAACCCTCTATTAAGAGCCACAGCCAAACTCAAAATCTAACCCCAAATTATTATTATTACAGTTATTGTGAGTCAGAGGAGGCTGAAAGGACCATTTCACAATCCTGATTGAATTCAGCTGCAGAGTTCACCATCAGCAAATGATCTCCGTGATCATTGTGCCAATGTTGTAGTGCTTTTAAAATGTCCTGACACGTGCTTTAGTATGAGCATCGCTGGATTCTGGCTGGTTTCCAAGAAATGAATCTTCTCAGCAAATATTCTGCAGGGTGAGCATAATGTGGTCTGTAACACAAATGCAAAACACGGCTGTAGTTTACCCTGAGGGGGACACTGATGTGTGATGAACAAAATGGGCCTTTTTGGCCCAGACTGCCAGGATTGTAGGAGTCCCTTGTGGGCAAGGCTGGAAGATAAGGTGAGAATAATCGGGAAACAGCAATTAGCTTCACCCAAGGAAGTTAATAAGGAAAGAAATTTTCCTGTTATAACAGTCCTGGTCACCAGCTCCAGTCTCCCTCCCCTCTCCTCCGTCCCTCCTCAGGGACAGTCTGCAATCCCAGCCCCATCCAATGACCCTTACCAATGCTGTGATGCTGGTTGCAGTGCAGACCTTTTATTCTCTTCTGTTGGATTGCAAGTTTTGCTGTGCTGTGTTGTACATGGTATTTATTCCAGGGACCTGCAGTGTGGAGAACCCCACAGCTGCTGGCCAGGCCTGACTGCAGGGGAGCTGGAATTGCTGAGCCTGGAGAATGGTCTGAGAGAAAAAGGAGCCAGACCCTTTCCAGATGTGCACAGCAAAAGGTCATGGGGCAAGCTGCAATAAGGGAAATCTGCTTGGGTATCAGAAATAAACCTTTTGCTCCAAGGTGGTCAGCACTACCAGCAGCTGCCCAGGGTGGCTGTGCTTCTTCTTTCTTGGGAGATACTCAAAATCCAGCAGGACAGTCCCTACACAACCTAGCTTTGAAGCTGGCCTTGTTTTAGGAGAGGGTTGGACTGGAGACCTGCAAAAGCCCACTGCTGCAGGTAAACCCCTCTTGCTTGGACACAGTCAGAAAGCAGAGATTTTCTTTTGTTGTAGCCTTTCTTGGTGGTGATCTTCTCAAGTCTGCATTTCTGTAACAGCCTCCTGTTTCTGTCGGTAGGGTTCACTTATAGCCCACCTATGAACTGCCAGGGCAGAGCAGGGCAATGGAAGGTATTTTCGTTAGGAAGCATGCATGGCAAATGACCAGATTTTCATAGAATCATAGAATAGCTTGGGTTGGAAGGGACTTAAAGATCTCCTAGTGTCAACCACGGGCACTGGACCAGGTTGCTCAAAATCTCATCCAGCCTGGCCTTGAGTATTTCCAGGGTTCTCTGGGCAACCTGTCTCAGTGCGTCACCATCCCCACAGCACAGAATTCCTTCATAATATGCAATTTCAACCTGTCCACCAGTGTGGTGCTGGGGGAGCAGGTGTGAGCCCCCAGCCTCTGCTGTCCTGCCCCGGCTCCTCCGCCGCCGCCTCGGGCGGCTCGCAGACCCCGCGGCCGGCGGGGCGCGCAGGGCGCGGAGCCGGGCGCGCTCGCTGAGCGGCCTCAATCGCTTCTGCACGCTGGATTTTTGGAGTTCAAGAGCCAAGCGGATCGCGGAGGCGAGCGCAGACCGAGGTGTGAGTCAGGC
>WAAG01030380.1:36702-71457 GCA_013390105.1 Tichodroma muraria
GGCGAGCGGGGGCGGCCCCGGGTGGGTGCCCCGAGCTGGTGGCAGAGAGCGGGAGCTGTGCCCGGGGCCCGGCCGAGGGGGCTCGGCCCGGCCTGGGCCTGGCATTCCCCTCCAGCCGGTCCCCGGCGGGTCCCCAGGCCCAGACCGGGCACACAGGCCCTGCAGGGGATCCAGCACTGACAGCCGGGCCCGGCCGGGGTGGCCAGGCCCAGGCGGCTCCGTCAGTCCTGTGGAGGGCTGGGGGAGACTTTTAGCTCAGGTGGGCAGGAACATCTCACTTACGAGGAGATACGGTGGCAGCTGGGCCTGTTCAGTCTGGAGAAGAGAGGACTGAGAGGGGATTTCATCAGTGCATGTAAATGGTTTAAAGGCGGGTGCAGGAGGATGGTGCCAGGCCCTTAGGGGTGGTGCCCAGTGACAGGATGAGAAACAATGACCATACACTAAACCACAAGAAGTTGCACCTCAACGTGAGGAAAAACTTCTTTACATTGAGGATAGCAGAGCACTGAACAGGCTGCCCAGGGATGCCTTGGTGTCTCCTTCCCTGGAGACATTCAAAACCCACCTAGATATGTTGTGTCACCTGCTTCAGGTGACCCTGCCTAGGCAGGGGGGTTGGACTGGACCAGAGGTCCTTTCTGACCCTAACAATTCTGCCATTCTGTTTGGTGAGTGAGGTGCTGCAGGTACTGTGGAGAGAGGACAAGCAATGGGGCTTGTGCCTCAGTGTATGGCTGCATGGGCAGTGAGTGCTTGGGCTGCCCTGTGTACAGCCAGTCCAGTCCAGAGAAGCCTGGCTTTGAGGTGGTGTTGCTGGCTCCCGACTGTGCAAGCCAATGTGCTTATTTTGAGCAAGACTATTCATGAAGGAGAAAGCGGAGAGGAAATTATCACAAGGATGAGCATATCTGAAGAAAACATGACATAAACACTCAGTGTGGTCTGACACAGCAGCCACAGGCAGACCCAGCTGCAGCCAGACCTCCTGGCCTTGCCTCTCTTCCTCACCGTGGCACTGGCACACACCCTGATCCAGTGGGCCTGGTGGCCCCAGACATTGCTGGCACTGGGGCTTGCAGCAGCCCATCGCTGTGCGTGCACGTGGGAGGCAGGAGGACGTGTCTGGTTCCTCTGGCAGCATTTTCGTGGTTGCTCTTTGCCCCATGTGTCTGGTGGAGATGCTGTCCAGGCAGGATCTGGTCTGGGCTCTTGGAGAACTGCCTCCTGCAGTCTGAGTGAGGTGTAGATAATATATGTCTAGACAGTGACAGATTTTGGGATCCAGCTCTGACTCTTGTCATGCTACAGTGGTACTTTGCATGTTACTCCTGCTCTGCCTTAATTTCCCCATCTGTAATATGGGGAGTGGCCCCTGACAGAGTGACTGAGAAAACAAATTGGCATAAACCAGCACACACTTGCAAGATATAATCATAAATCTTGACAAGCAAATGCCTGACCCTTGATTTTCCCTGTTCCCTCATGGTTCACCCTCAGTGCATCTCTAATCTTACCACCAAGAACATAGTGTTAAGCATTTTTAGCTCATTGCTGGGGGATGAGAATGTTTTATGGGAGGGCAAAGTTTGTTAGCCACTTCAGTTTTGCCCTTTGCTTTCTCAGGCACAGTGGAGCTTATGAAGGTCGAGCAAAGAGCTGGATGGTATTTGGTGTGAGCAGAGGCAAGTGGCATCCAGACGTGGGGAACTGCAGAGACAGGTAAAAAGGGAGCCTGATACCTTTGAAAAAGTTAGGGCAAGAAATGGGACTGGTTCTTGCACTGCTACAACCACTACCTTAATTTCAGCTGTGTTTCATTTTAATCGCTGGACTGATTAAATAATGATAGAAATAATGATAGAGAAGCTCTTTTAACTTTGTAGAGGCTTGTAATTATAGCCAAGGGAGGAAAAGTCACCTGTTAAGACTAATAGGGGTGACCAGAGTAAATGGCTACCAACTCTGTGTGAGAAAGCATCTTCTATTTCTCCGGAAACTGAAGACAATTTTTATTGTAAAATTTGTGGAGGATATTTTGAAAGCCATTTCTTAAAATGTGGGGGTTATCCAAAATAGAACTCCTCCTTAATAGGAGTTTTGTTGCTAATCTACCTTAATTGTGTTTTTAATATCGCAGGCAAATCTTTCAACAGTGAGAGTACTTTTTAAATGATTTTTTTTTTTTTGTCCTTGAGAGAATCTGTTCTTGCTAAGAAAACCATGGCTTGTCAGCAAGGAGCTTTATTAAAAGGCAAAGCCTTGTCATGCCTTGCCTATTTATATGAGACTTCTAGACTCGTGGAGACAAAGCACAGGCCAAGCAAGGAAGCTGTGTCCTTATGAGTTTGTAGAAAGAGATTCTTTTCTGCTGGCTAGTCACTATGTTGTTGCTCTTTCTCCTGTGTGTTTCATTCTATCTAAACATAAATCAGCAGCAATGTTATAGAGTGTTACAGTAGCTCACTGTGGAGGACAAACAGAAACAATCACCGTATTATAAAGTTCAGTATAGCTTGCAAACACTGTATAAAACAATGAAATTTGTCCTGGAAATAAATCTGAGGTGTAATCTCCATCAAAGGGACAAGATACCAGTTTGAGGTTATAGTGTATGGTGCTTTTTGAGCTTGATTTGCTTATTGTGGTCTGGGTTTTAAAAGAGTGTACCTGTGGGCAGAGTCAGTCTCATGCAAGTCTGGTGTGCTCTAAACTTCCTGTGATGAGACATGTCAATGGTGGTCTTGGGTTTTCTTTACACCTGAATGCATCGGATCTTGGTTCAATTTGTGATTTGGTCACAGTGCTACTGTGTGACATTGGTCAAATCAAACCTTGTGAAAGGGAAGCAGCTTTTCTGCCTTCCTGTTTAGGTGGCAGACATCACAGGGCAGGGACTGTGTCTTGCTGTGTTTTGCCATAAGGCTCTAATGTCATCTGGGACTCCTGGTAGCTACTGAGGTGTAAATAGAATAAGTGCCTGGATAAGCAAAAAATGTTTGAGACTTGCATGCTGTTTGCTTCTCCTGTCTATGACCTGTTTGTAGACATGGCTGTGAAATGAGCTGTGAAATTAACTGGTCAAAATAANATGGTTCACCCTCAGTGCATCTCTAATCTTACCACCAAGAACATAGTGTTAAGCATTTTTAGCTCATTGCTGGGGGATGAGAATGTTTTATGGGAGGGCAAAGTTTGTTAGCCACTTCAGTTTTGCCCTTTGCTTTCTCAGGCACAGTGGAGCTTATGAAGGTCGAGCAAAGAGCTGGATGGTATTTGGTGTGAGCAGAGGCAAGTGGCATCCAGACGTGGGGAACTGCAGAGACAGGTAAAAAGGGAGCCTGATTCCTTTGAAAAAGTTAGGGCAAGAAATGGGACTGGTTCTTGCACTGCTACAACCACTACCTTAATTTCAGCTGTGTTTCATTTTAATCGCTGGACTGATTAAATAATGATAGAAATAATGATAGAGAAGCTCTTTTAACTTTGTAGAGGCTTGTAATTATAGCCAAGGGAGGAAAAGTCACCTGTTAAGACTAATAGGGGTGACCAGAGTAAATGGCTACCAACTCTGTGTGAGAAAGCATCTTCTATTTCTCCGGAAACTGAAGACAATTTTTATTGTAAAATTTGTGGAGGATATTTTGAAAGCCATTTCTTAAAATGTGGGGGTTATCCAAAATAGAACTCCTCCTTAATAGGAGTTTTGTTGCTAATCTACCTTAATTGTGTTTTTAATATCGCAGGCAAATCTTTCAACAGTGAGAGTACTTTTTAAATGATTTTTTTTTTTTTTCCTTGAGAGAATCTTTTCTTGCTAAGAAAANTTGTCCTTGAGAGAATGTGTTCTTGCTAAGAAAACCATGGCTTGTCAGCAAGGAGCTTTATTAAAAGGCAAAGCCTTGTCATGCCTTGCCTATTTATATGAGACTTCTAGACTCGTGGAGACAAAGCACAGGCCAAGCAAGGAAGCTGTGGTCCTTGAGAGAATCTGTTCTTGCTAAGAAAACCATGGCTTGTCAGCAAGGAGCTTTATTAAAAGGCAAAGCCTTGTCATGCCTTGCCTATTTATATGAGACTTCTAGACTCGTGGAGACAAAGCACAGGCCAAGCAAGGAAGCTGTGTCCTTATGAGTTTGTAGAAAGAGATTCTTTTCTGCTGGCTAGTCACTATGTTGTTGCTCTTTCTCCTGTGTGTTTCATTCTATCTAAACATAAATCAGCAGCAATGTTATAGAGTGTTACAGTAGCTCACTGTGGAGGACAAACAGAAACAATCACCGTATTATAAAGTTCAGTATAGCTTGCAAACACTGTATAAAACAATGAAATTTGTCCTGGAAATAAATCTGAGGTGTAATCTCCATCAAAGGGACAAGATACCAGTTTGAGGTTATAGTGTATGGTGCTTTTTGAGCTTGATTTGCTTATTGTGGTCTGGGTTTTAAAAGAGTGTACCTGTGGGCAGAGTCAGTCTCATGCAAGTCTGGTGTGCTCTAAACTTCCTGTGATGAGACATGTCAATGGTGGTCTTGGGTTTTCTTTACACCTGAATGCATCGGATCTTGGTTCAATTTGTGATTTGGTCACAGTGCTACTGTGTGACATTGGTCAAATCAAACCTTGTGAAAGGGAAGCAGCTTTTCTGCCTTCCTGTTTAGGTGGCAGACATCACAGGGCAGGGACTGTGTCTTGCTGTGTTTTGCCATAAGACTGTAATGTCATCTGGGACTCCTGGTAGCTACTGAGGTGTAAATAGAATAAGTGCCTGGATAAGCAAAAAATGTTTGAGACTTGCATGCTGTTTGCTTCTCCTGTCTATGACCTGTTTGTAGACATGGCTGTGAAATGAGCTGTGAAATTAACTGGTCAAAATAAAATACTTCCGTAGCATGGCCTTCAAGCAGCACATAACCCACCTTGCCCTGGAAAGTGACAGCATTAAAGTTATATGAGTTCTTAGAAATGTGACAGGAGTGGGGAGAAAACCAGGAAGGAGATTATCCCACTTTGAGCACGCTTTGGAGATATGAGTGAAGAAAAAGATGGAGAACCTCTGAAAAGGTTCAGGCTACTTGATTTTCATAGTTTTTCTGGCCAGTCATCCTCTGCAGCCAGTTTGTGCCTCCCACTGCAGCCATCTCTTGTGCCAGCACAGCAGCAGGGCCTGACGCATCGCTGTGCCGGGTGCTCACAGTGGGTGCTGGCTGGTGAGGGTTTTGGGGGAGCACATTGAGAGACTGGTGTTCACTGCAGTGCCAAAGACACATCCGTCGCAGAACCACAGCCAGGGAGGGTGACTGGCCTGTGCCCTTGTTTTTCCCTCTGATCTGCTGTATGCCATCCAGGCTGTACCCCACCCCTGCCTGACACCAGCTGAGATCTGCAGAGCATTTGCCAAAGGTCTTTAGAGAACATTCCCATAGACATCCTTAGTTGTCCTCTGGCAGTCACTTATAAGAGCTCAATGGGCTGTTCCTTCTGTTACAGTTGTGTTCTTGCTAGGTGAACTAGTATGCAGCCCTGAGGTCAATGTGGCCAGTGAATGCATCCCTCTGAATGTCCTTGGGAGCAGATTTCTTTTGTCTGAGCTAATTCAGTCACCAGTTCACCATGAAATTCTGGGCTACAGTAAAACTTCTAAAAGTTACATTTATAATTGGTCCATTTCTGAGTTCCTGATGTGCGTGTCTCCCTCTCCCAGCAGCCTGTGCTCCTGTGGTGTATTAGCTACAGCATCCCCAGCCCTAGAGTGAAGACTGAAAGTTTCTCTCAGTGCACTTCATAGGTAGGGCTGGTTCTGATCTGTGGGTACTTGGCTCTCATGCCAAGACCTTTCCTGGCCTGTCACAGGGTATGTCTGAGGTGCTTTGTTCCTGGCACTGTCCACATGCAAGAAGGGGTTGACCAGTGCATTAAGTTTTCGTGTATCACCACAGGCCATCCTGTTGGGAAAGATCCTTTCCAGGACAGGCCAGCTCTAACTCTCTGGCCTTAACCTGATTTCTTGTTCTCAAGGAACATGAATGAAGGGACAAGACAGGTGAAATTCTGGTCTGAGAGGGATGATGTTGGCACAGTTGTCCTCAAGGGGAGTTTCCAGTGGAGAGAGCTTCCTCCAGCCTGTGCATGTAGGTGACCTGGGATGGCTGGAGAAACACTGAAGTTCCATGCTTTGTTTTAGTTGCAGGCAGGAAGATGAGTCCGAAAATTACAACAGAGCTGCTGAAGCAACTGCGGCAGGTGATGAAGAATCCCAGATATGTACAGGAGCCTGTCCAAGCCTACATAGTGCCCTCTGGAGATGCCCACCAGGTATGGATGGATGCATTATGGGAATGGTCATACTTTCCTCCCCTGCAAAAAATAAAAGCCAGGTATAACTAAAATCATCCTTCATTCACTCGCTTTAATGGTTCTAGAATAAAAGTCTGGGAAACCTGAGAAATACCGTGTTGGAAAACATTTCTGGGGTCTGTTCAGGAGACTGAGGTGTTTATGTTCTTGTAACAAATCAGTGGATGTTCCACCAAGAGCTTTTCGTCCGATTGTTTTCAGGGAGCTCACACTGCAGAAAAGGGAGCTTGCCAGGGCACTTGCTGTGCTCATCCTGGCTGTTGGGAAAAATGGGTTTACTGGGGGAAGAACAGGCCTTATCTGGGCTTTACTTTCCCCAGCCTCCTGATCAATATATACTCTCAAGCAAGGTAGCAAAGGTTTAGTTGCAGTTTTGTCTTTGCTAGATCCAGTTCTTGGTGGAATTTGTTGCCTTATGCTAGAACCCTTCAGATCCCACATGGAGGGGCCTTAGGAGAGGCTGGGAAGGAACAGGCCACAGTGTTTCTTCCCTTTTCATGCTGCTGTGCATCATGTTCTGTGCACTAAAGACAGGAGGCAAGTCTGGGCCCAGGGTAGTAATCCATGGCAGTAACTGTTGTGTGCTGCTTCCACTGTTAAGAATTTTGTAGTCCATGACATAAATTTTAAATTGCTGAACTGCTTTTTACCTCCCCTGTTTGCTCATGTGCAAGTTTCAATCTTTTCTTCATTCTGTTAGGAGACCCAAGAACTGCTGAGGGTTTTTCCCTCCTCATCCATTTTCAGGAAACAAAAGACCTGAAGCTTCACTGGCTCACACCCAAAGCTCCGTTTTACCCCAGGGTGCACAAGAGCAAAATACAACTGAATCAGAACCTTTGCCCTTGACTTGGCACTGGGGTGAGCTGGGTCCAGACTTGCCTGTGCCCTGGGACCATATGTGCAGCATCATATTTCCTCATAGGGAGATCCAAACTTGGGCAGGTAGGGGGAAGGCGTTTTCTGCAGCTGCTATTGTCTGCTGCATTCCTGCCTCAAGCTGCCTCTGTCCATATATAACTCTGGTTTCATTTCACTAGACATTAAATGCTGTCATGTGAGTTGAAGAATGTGACCCTCAGGACTTCTGGGTTTTTCTGTTGCTTTCCTTTCCTTGACAGAGTGCAGCTAAGCAGAGAACCCCATGTTGCTATTTCCTGCCAGGCGAGTTGGTCAGGTTTCTCTGCAGAGGGAATCTATCTGAATAGAAACAATTACTAAAAACTGCTGATTCTGGTGCCTCCTGAATAGCTGGTGCAGGATTTTTTTTTCAGTAAGGGTTGGGAATTGCAGTTTTTGCCAATAACAGAAACCTGTTGATCCCAGAACAGCCTTACTGATTCCAGGTAAATTGTGATGACCTGTGTTTTGAAACTTCTCTGTGTTCCAGGCAAGGGTTTATTTCCTGTCTGCAAACAAGAGCTTTACAGCCTTGCAGTCAGATTTTGCTCTTGGGCAGCTCCCATCATGACTCAGAATACTGTGCTTTAATGATACCCAAGTGTTTGGTGGCCCTAAGCCATTTCCTCCCCACAACCCAAACAAGCTGTGTATTGCTGTCCTTGCTTCTCTCAGCTATTCCTGAGGCTGTACTGGCATCTGCATTACAGAACTTGTCAACAAGGGCTTGCCCTCCTGTGGTGTTGCCACAGGGTTTAGATTGGGGAAAACTTTATTCCCTTCTGGGTTGCAAAGGAACCCCTGGATTGGACTGATGCTGATACACCCTGATGCTGCAACTTACTGACTAATTTCTCTTTGTAACACTGAGAATGTTGATGAGCTCTGAGTTCTGTGATGCTTTTAATATTGGTTTTCCTGCAAGGCTAGGTGGCTTAGATTATCATACTGCCAGGAGTCTTGCTACCAGTTGTATCCTTTGCTTTCCTTGTTTAGTTGTGTAAGGAACTGAAAGACTTGCAGAGCTTCTCAAGCACAGCTGGCTCTGACTTAGACATAACCAAGACTGCCTTGGATTTGTGGCTCTTGCACTCAGCTCTGGATGTTGGCTGGCTGCTATAATTTTTGAAAACTTTGATGCTGGTGATAAGAAGTCAGAGAAACAGACTCTTTCCTTGGGGACCTGGGTGGTCCAGAGGCTGATGAGAAGGAGGACGGTCCCACTGTCCCAAAAGTGGAATGAAGCCCAAAGAGTTCCACTTCTTTTCATGCATGCTGGATAGCTACAGGTACCCAAGGATCATGAAGGGATGAAAAGCTATGCTTTTAGGAATGAGGCATCAAAACCCTTTTTGCTTTGGTTAGAAATGTCAGAACTTTTGGGATGTTGCAGTAGTAAAAGCAGGATCTATTTTTATGTTGAGTCAATGTGTGTTTACATTGAATCTGGAGTTTGCCCGTATGGGACTATTCAGAGATTGGAAGAGCTGCTTCTTAATGGGAGGGAATGATGTTTGGATTAGAGCTCGGGTTTGGAGCCAGTCACAGCTTAACTGCAGCTGGCTTCACCCTCCAGGCCTTGACTCAAAACAAATTTAGTCAGATTTGGCTGGTTGTTCACATGAAGGAAGTACCTACCCAGCTTTGGGCCCCGTGTATGGGTTGGCAGGGGTGCTGTCTTCTGCTCAGGGCCGGCTCTTCTGACACACACTTGTGCTGGGGAATCAGCCCAGTTATGAAGCAAGAGATGGCTTGTGCACAGGTAGCTCTGACACGTTCCGGAGCTTACCAATGCAGTTAGGTTTACCTCCCTCCCTCCAGGTACACAGCAGTGTTTGTTCTTTAATGACACCAGTGTCGTGGCTCTAAGGGTAGCCAGATGCACTTTGCATTGCTGATCTTGACTGACATTAGACTAGAATAAGCTTCGGCATGTTTTCAGCACAGCCATGCAGGCTCTGGGGGTAAGCAGCACTAGTTTTTTGGGGGTCCTTCCTGGCTTAGATGAGGGGTTTTTATGATGTAGCCCCCAGTTTTGTCTGTGTGACTGACAGGTGTGGTGAGAAGCAGATATGAAAGCACTGAGGATGGCCAGGTTGAAGGCCATCAAAGCTACAAGACAAGCCCCAGGGAAATACCTTGTTCTCACTGTGCTGTGGTCTGTGCTTTGTGTGGCATATGCAGGTGTTCCCCAAGTAATTTAGCTTGTGCAAAACATGGGCTCATCTTTGTACAGTGGGGGTTGCTGCATGGAACAGAACAGGTGGGTGTGCGAGAATTCAGACTGACAGATGAATGAACTGTCTTTCCCTCCAGATCCCTGATACTCCCTTTTACTTCTGCCTGATTGTAAACTCTCAAAACGCTCCCTGGATTTGTCTGTGAATGGGATAGCACAGGAAACTATCTGGGTCAGAGAGGAGGGCACACATGGTCTCCGTACCCTCCTCCTTCCTGCTTACTTTCACTAGTGTTTGGGTAGAATAGAGGATTTATTTGGAGCATATACCAGGAATCTTTCCTGGCAATTGGGAGCAAAAGCCACTCAACAAGATCCTCTTTTGGGCCATGAGATTTTCTGTCCCAAGGTTCAGTTTCAAAATGTTAGTGGTGAGTGGTTGGTTGGCATCTCCCAGGAGGGGAGAGACATGACTGTTGTGGAAGGGGTTTTGATCATGGTGTGATTTGGAGCAGAAATAAAGAGTTGGTCCCAGGTGCTGTAATTTGTGCTGCTTGCTTGCTCACTCACTCACTCCTGTGCTTTGAACCCTCTTTCTTCTGGAGAACAGTGATGAGTAACAGATTTGAAGGGAGTATTTTCTAACAATCAGGTGATTCTATCACAGTAGGGACTAAAAGCACCTGAGATTTGGGCTGTGATTTCTTAGCTTAGTTCCTAAGATGTTTCTTTTGCCTCAGCACAGCTGGGGGCAGAGAAACAGGCTTGGATTTCAGACCATTTGTAAAGTACAAATCCTGGGGTTTTGCAGCTCAAACGTCAGTGCTGTCAGCCTGGATTAAGCTGATTTGCTGATTTGCACTAGTTCATTAACAGGCCAACTCAGCAGTTCTGACCTACAAACTTGCCAGAATGGAATCCCATAAAAAAGTCGTGTGGGCCATGTGAAGGTTCAGTTGTTCTTTTAATTTTGGCAGTTCCTGTTAATATCAGGTGTCTGTGCATTTTCAGGCTCTTCAACAACATTCTGAAAAGATGTGTCCAGAAACACAGGTTGTGACAGGTTTAGGATGAAGATGGACTAATAGCCTTTGATTCCCTCTCATCTATCAAACCATGGTCTGGTGGTTTTGGCTGTAGTCTGAATTTGAGTAGGTGAGGAAGAAGTGAAAGGATCAGTATCTATTTATGAAAGGTCCCAAGGGTTAAAATTTTTACAGTCTTACCACCTTGATGATTTTCTTTCAATGTCACTATTGCAGGAAAAAGAAGTCTTAAAGGAATTCTTATAAATGCCAGTGAGGGGACTTCAGCGGAGATGGTGAATTTTACAGATTTTATGCACTGATTACCCCAAGATCAAGGGGTGCTTCTAGTTTCCCTTCCCTTCACGTTCCAGCTTCAAAGGCATGATTTGTTTGTTGCCCAAAGGGGAGACTGAGTGTGAAATAAATGTCTACAAACTCTGAAGTGCTTCAGTGTTTACAGATGTTTGTGGGAGAAAAGTGCTGCGGCTTAAAAAACCCACCAGTTGAACATAAATACAGTATAATCACAGTGGAGCAGAGCCCAGGAAATTTAACTCATTTTGTTCTCTCTGTGGTGTCCTTTAGGAGAAAAAGCTTATCAAAGTGTTTGTCATCAGCTGATTGTTTTTTTCCCCTGCTGCTATAAATAATTGCTGCCTCTTTTGTTTTCTAGAGTGAGTACATTGCACCATGTGATTGCAGAAGGGCTTTCATCTCTGGGTTCGATGGCTCTGCAGGTACCTTTCCAGAACTTGGATTCTTGCATAATTCTCCTCTAAAGAAAGAGTTCCTTTCATGGCATAGAGGCAGGATGGAAAAGAAAATTTATCCAGCTTGTTTGGAGTGTTTTATTCCCATTTCAGCATCTGCAGAATTATGTCTTGGCTACCCACTGGAATTATGTAATATCAGTGGAATAACAAGTTTTCAGAAAATGTTTGACCCCTAAATGAACCTCTCATAAAGTAAAATCCTGTTAACTCTTTAATGTGGTGCCTGTAACCTGGGGTCATTTCTTTTGATGTGCAGCCAGTATGAACAGATTTTTATGTTGCCCGTTTGGGCTGGGTGAATGGTGGATGGACTTTAGCTGGCCTTTCTGTTTAAATAGAGCCAGGGACAGAAACTCTGCATTTGGAAACTGAGCACTGTGGAAAAGTTTGCTTATCTTGCCGAGACAGGATGTTTTCTTGGCTGTAGGATCAGTCTGTGTTTCAAGAGACCTAGTTTTTACCCTAGCTGTACCCTGAGCTGTGCAAATTACTCTGCTCTGTGGTTGTTGGAAAGTCACTTTAGTCTGCTGTAGTTTTTTTTCCCTCTAATTGTATATCAGTTTAATAAATACTGGTACCTATGTTCAGATGGTCTATTCATCAGTTCCTGTGAGCTCTAGGACCTCATTTGGAAAGTGATAAATCCAGGGCTGTGGGCTGCTGTTAATGGCTAACATGAATCCTGTATTAATTTTGCTCCTTCTGCACAACCTCTTCATAACCTTCCTCTCTAATTTGTGCCCTTGTTATGTACTTGGAAGGTCTGTTCCCAGCCTAATGCACAGCAAATCTGTGAGGTTTCACACAGGAGCTCACCTTATGTTTCTTGCTTCATCTTTTCAGGCTGAAGTGACTTAAAATGGGGTTTGTGTTGGGGGAATTTGGTAGAAGACAATGAGTTAATAACTGGAAACACTGCTCTGCTAATCTGAGCATCATTTTTTTGTGACAGAGAGTATGGTCAAGATTCAGACTCCAAAGAGTTGTATTTCGTTTCAGTTTGTGCCATTGTTTGCTTTGTTTTATATTGTCAAGGGCAAGGCAGCTTGAGTGCCTTGCTGGGATGCCGCTGCCCCTCAGCTGTCTGCTTGCATCCCTCCATCTGGAGTCAGATGGGAATGGGACAGACATGAAACCAACAGGAGTTTGTGTTCATGTTTCCTGTTCAGCCATCTCTGCTAGAGCTGTAACATTTGGGAAAGGAGTGCAGCTGACAGCTGGGAGTGATGCCCATGTCTGCAGGCCTGCTATCAGCTGTGTTTTGTGGGTGGCCAGAGCCCAGGCTTCCTCCTCAAAAGAGGATGAGATGGAGTTCAGGGCTGTACAGTATATATTACTGTGACAACAGCCAAGTGTAGACCACAATCTCTGTTACAGAAGATTTGGAAAGCCCCACTTACACAGTTCCATTGGCTGGCTGAGATTTGCTTAAGTTGAGTTCACCTGAGGCAGTTCATTAATGTGCATCCTTGTGCATACTGTCTCCAATAGGATTTGGAAGGTCACAGAGTAGGGGAAACAGTGAATATCTCCACTGAAACAGGAATAACTTTTGAACTGTGATCAGAGGTACCTTTTAGGGAATTAGAGTGAATTTCAAACACTGTCCCTGCTGTCTGTGTCTCTGCATGGTGACTGCTTTCCCTGAATCACCTTTCTGCCTCCCTGCCTAGGTACTGCCATAGTCACCGAGCAGCACGCAGCCATGTGGACTGATGGACGCTACTTCCTGCAAGCTGCACATCAAATGGATAGCAACTGGACACTCATGAAAATGGGTATGCAGGAGCCTGGGATACTGCTCCACTATCAATGGAGAACACTCACTTCACACAAGGACAGCTTGAGCTGTAGGGTTATCCCATCATGCAGGGACTTAGGGACATGTTGGATACACAGCTTCTGCTTTAGTGTCCTGTGACAAGTCTTGCCTGTGGGTCTAGACATTCATTAGTTTAGACATATCTGATGTATTAGCTTGGCCTTTTTGCATAGTGTGGGAATGTTTCAATGTGACTGCTTCTTTGAACTTTTTTTTTCAATCCTTGAAGGTCTGAAAGATACGCCAACTCAGGAGGATTGGCTAGTGAGTGTCCTCCCAGAAGGCTCGAAGGTGGGAGTGGACCCTTTCATTATTCCAGCAGGTTGGTTTTACTTTATATTTATAACTCTGGGTTGGGTGACTGGATTTTGCTTCCTTGCTGCTCTGGCTGAGCTGTTGTGTGATGGTGTGCAGCTAACCATGTTTCAGATGTGGTGGTTAAACTGTTATGCAAAACAGGTTGGATTTTGGTTTAGCCATGTATCACAAGAGTTCCACAGCAGTGCATTGACTCCAAAGCACAAGGGATGAGAACTGCTTTCTAGGCTTGCAGTGACTTTACCTGAAAAGAAGAATTCTGATCACCTCTTTTTGTCTTTGCTTTGGCTTGTCATGGGCACTTCAGTGCCCAAGGTGCTGAATGCCTTGGTCAGCATGTCAGCAAGAGCACCCAGGCACAATTCATACTGCTACTCCTGCTTGGTGGTCTTGGGATCTCTGCAGCTTTCCCTGTAGGAAGCACAGGGGGAGGTATCATTAATATCAGAGTATCCATCTATTCATGCTGCAAAACATGAAGCACAATTCAGAGGTCACTGGAGGTAAGGGGAGATATTTGCTTGTTCACATGGATTAAGGGTGGCTGTGTGGAAGCAACTTTCATCTTGTCTACCTTAGGTCTAACATGGTTCTTCTGCACTAGGGGGAGAGGACACCCTTAGGGCAGCTTCTGCTGTGGCTTCTTCCAGTGACTTGTGTCTCCCAGCTGGAGCAGTTCTTCTTCAGCTCAGTCATGAGGCTTCAGGGCTGTGAGGTTCTGTACCTGCCACAGGCTACCGTGGCATGTTTGTGGAACTGTAACTGCGGTAGATTTTGTTGTCTTTCTTAAGGGATTGGGAAGGAGGGGAGGCTGGAAGGAAAGGAGAAGACTGATTCTTGAGTTTGACCTTTGTGAACAGAGCTCTTGTTGAACATATGTGTGTTCCTTAAAGCCACCACTCTTGACTTTCTTCCCTTTGGCAGACCAGTGGAAGAGAATGTCCAAAGCCTTGAGAAGTGCTGGCCATGACCTTGTGCCTGTCAAAGAAAACCTGATCGATACAATCTGGACAGATTGTCCTCAACGCCCTTGCAAGCCTCTCATCACACTTGACCTGAGTTATACAGGTGAGAAGCTTAACTCCCAATGGACATGGGTTATTCTTATTGCCCTATCCCCCTTTTGCTTTTCTCTTACATAGGAGAGAGAAAAACAGTACTGCAGCACAGTGTGGTCACTGTGAATAGGTCAAGAAGGTGATCAGATCTTAGTTAATGACCCCTCTGTCCTCAAAACTTCAAATAATCATTTTCTAAAAGTTGGGTGACTTCAAAACAAATCCACGGGCATCTAGAGGGCACCTCATTTTAAACAGTTCACATCAGTTATTAGAAAGGAGTGAGGAGCACAAGCATGATATGTTGGTCTGTGTTTGCATCATCATCCCCAGCAAAGTTAGGGACTGTAGCTTTTCCTATTGTGTTTTGCAGGGGTCAGCTGGAGAGACAAAATTGTAGCCCTCCGTTCAAAAATGGCTGAGAGGAAAGTCATGTGGTTTGTGGTAACGGCCTTGGATGAAGTAGCATGTAAGTCTTTGCATCTCCTTTCTCAGTTCTTTCTATAAAATAAATGTTCTTCCTGCCTTGGAAAGGAAGTACCATGCCAGGGTGAGAGGCCCTTATGAAAGTATGTTTGTTAGACATCAATTAACTTCTTATCAAGTGCAGTGGTGGTAACAGGTCACAAACAGCAAGCCTGCATTTCTGTACAGTGCCTCATTACACCAGAGGAGCGCGTGAATACATTTTGGCCCAGGAAATGCAGCAAATCACCACCTTTGAAAAACAGCCCAGGCAAAGGGAAAGGAAGGTCACATATAAAGCCTGAGGCAGTGTGATGGAAAAAAAAAAAGACCTGTGAGATTTTCTGGCTGTAAAATATCCTGATGCTGCTTTACCCATTGGGAAGATGGAGACTGTTTTCTGCTGTGGCGTCTGGGCTATAAACAAAGCAGTGCAACATGTGGCTTTGTATACATAAAGCAAGGGTGGGGTACACTGAATTCACAGTAATCTTCCTAATTGTCACAACTTCTTAAGTCAGTCTCTGCCTCTCCAGTGGCCAGCCAATGCTTTGGTTAAAACAAGTATGTCAGGGCTCAACTTGTTTATCTGGATGATTTCAACCCAGGGTCTCACTAGAGTCCCCTCTGTGTTTGGGGCCCCAGGATGGCTGGGTCTCCACACCCTGGCTCCCAGCCCAGTGTGTAGGAAGGGAGATCGGCCAGAAACAGCAGTGGTTTCCTCAAGACTGTTCCTAGTACTGTGTGTCCTTTTTGCAGAAATCGCCAGTGCACACACTAGTGTAGGGGGAATGTAACACTCTCAGGGTGTGCGTGCTGCTCATCCTCTGCCCTGTGTCTGGTCTGGAAAGGTAGAAATGGAGGTGGTGCTTTCCTCACTCCAGCACTGCCAGCACAATGTCCCTGGCACAAGGTGAAGCCAACTTGATGAGGTCTGTGAGCTGTTCTGCATCTGGGACACTGAGCAAAGAGCTTTTCTTGTGAAAGAAGTACTTCTGAGAGTGGTGAATATGACTCCTCCCTGGGGAGGCCTGCATGAGCAGAGATTGTATGTCTCACCTTTTCAGGCACATCTCCAATTAAATTAATGATAAATTGGTGCCCTGAGGTGGTTTCAGATTAAATGTCTCCAGCAAAGTGAA
Source organism: Tichodroma muraria (assembly GCA_013390105.1). NCBI lineage: Eukaryota > Metazoa > Chordata > Aves > Passeriformes > Sittidae > Tichodroma > Tichodroma muraria. Next base: position 52,745 of record WAAG01030380.1, read on the forward strand.
GCTTGGTTATGAATCAAGAGTGTTAAGATGAACCAGAGAAGGTCATGAGAGAAGCTCATTTTTGGGTGCGTGGTTGATTTCTTATCCTAAAGGGAGAAGGGGAGAAGTTGTTTTAATTTTATCTAATTCAGTTCACTGTATAAAACTCCAGACAAGTTTCTGGGGACAGAAAAAGAGCCACAAAGGAGATTGTTGCCTTCTTACTGCATTGGGAGTTGGCTGAGTCGGGAAGTTTGTACCCATGCAGTAAAAAGTTCTTTGTGACTCTTTCCTGCATTCAAGTGACCTACTGCTTCCCTGGGGAGAATTAAGCTCTATTTTTACTTTCATGGCAGAATTTGCACAGTTCGATGAGCGTAGAGCTGGGTTGTAATTTAGGACATGTTGGTTCTTTTCCCAGCTGTCCTGCTGGCTTGCCTTATTGGCTTGAGTAGCTCATTTCAGCTAATTGGACACCCTGGAGTTTTTTATTTGACCCTAAAATCAGGATTTTAGAGATGCTGAACATCTACTTCCCCTCTTGATTTCATCTGGAGTTGTGTGGGATAAAATCATTGTGAAAAATAGCTAAGACTGTACAGTCTGAATCTGAGATATTGGAGGGGCCCAAATGAGAGGCCTTTTTTTGGGGTATTGTAGTCTTGCCTATTGTGTCTTCCTCTTACCTCCAGTGTCAAAAGGATTGGTATGAAATGATAGTTTGTAACTTTGAAGGTTTTTGGCTGTTGAGAAGAGAGCTTTGATTGCATTGCACAGACCAGAAAGGACAGATCCTACTTTTTGTACACGTGTCCTTGTCTTTCCTTGCCTGTACCTGCTTTTTTCCAGGCCAGCCCTCCTTTAGAAATTAAACGCCAGTTTAAACACCCGTGAGTGTTCATACTGTGGTTCTGGTGCCATCTCCTGGCAAAATCTTAGGATTGCCAGGAATGAAGCAGGCCGTGGGACAGCTGGGTGGGAGCTGGACTCACGGCCTGCACCTGTGACATCTCATTGCTTGCCTGTGTTTTTTGTGAGAATATTTTTGGCTTTCTCTAATGTTGCAGAAGATGAACCAGGACCATGATTCTTGGTGTTCTTATTTTTCAGGGCTTTTCAACCTTCGAGGCTCTGATGTTGAGTACAATCCTGTGTTTTTTGCATACGCCGTCATAGGAATGAACACAATCAGGTGCTTGTATTCCCTTCCTCTGTTCCCCAAGATGCTGGGGAAAAGCTGTTCTAGCAAAGTATGTGTCTTTTCAAAAACACCTATGCTTGGTTACTTTAGTGTCCTTTCTGAGCTCTTTTGTCATTACTCTCCCCCTCTGATCAGAGCTAGAGAGGCAGCCAAGAGCTCTGCTGCGCTCCTCAGCACTGTGGCTGGCTTGCTGGGTGACCTTGGACATGATGGCTGAGCCCTCTGTCACCCTGAAATAATGTGTAGGGCCCTTGGAGCTCTGGGTGAAATGTGGGTAAGAGCCAAGGCTGGCCTGGACATTACAAACTTTAGGGAAAAGTCTAATAGCTGAGTCACTTCAAAACTACAGGGACTGTGCAGGAATGTTTCAGAGCTGGCTTATAACAGAAGGCTTCTTTCCTGTCACTACCCCATATGTTGAGCCTCAGCAAGCACAGTTCTTTTGGAGGCATCTGTAAGCTGCTACCTAGATCCATCTAAGGTAAAACCTGTCTGGGTAAGTGAGTACAGGTTGTGTGTGAAGGTTGAGCTGAACTTTTCAACTCAGTGAAAGTGAGAGCAATGTGATATTTAGAACTACAGTACCTTTACTCTTCCCAGATGTTGCCCTTAAAAGTTAGAGAGTGGCTGTTATTTGCCTTTGTTACTTTCCTGTTTCAAGCACAGTGATGGGATGTAGCCATTTTGACTGTGTCATACAAATAGAAATTCCATCAGCTCTTTGCTCTCAGTGGGGTGGCACATCTTAATTTCAAGTTGGGATTTGAACTGTGTGAAAGCTGGTGATAAAAATGACATAGGACAAAGTAGAGTGCATAATTCATGATCTCCTTTCTCCCTGAAATGTTGCCAGAATGTTTTTTCCTTTCCTCCTTTATTCCAGCCACTGTCAGATGTGGTCTCACCTATTTGATCTCTCTAATTTGTTTCTCAGGCTCTTCATTGACGGTGACCGGATGATGGACCCAGCTGTGAGGGAGCACTTACAGCTTGACTCCACCCTGGAACCCGAGTTCAAAATCCAGGTGATGCCCTACGGATCTATCCTGTCGGAGCTGCAGGCTGTTGGTGCAGGCCTCTCGCCCAAGGAGAAAGTGTGGCTCAGTGACAAAGCCAGCTATGCTCTGACTGAGGCCATTCCCAAGGTCAGTGGCCCTAGCAAGGGAAATTGCTTTTCTCTTCTCTGCTCATTGTGGTTAGGAAGGGTGTTAATGAGGGCAGCTGGTCTCAGTTTCCCCCTGCAAAGCCCAGTGCAGGCTGGAGCTTGTGCAGAAGGGATCCAGCCATGCTGAGGTATCGAGGGGTTATTAATCCTGGGGTTGCTCCTGCTGGAGCTGCCCTTCCAACTCACTAAGCCGATTTATCCAAAGAATAGTCAGCTTAAGATAAAACAAGTGAGAGAGGGGAGGGAAGAGGCAGAAGGGTGAACTCAGGTCATTCTGCCCCCGGGTGGAGCATCAGCCTCATGTGGACGAGCAGCAAGAACTGAAAACTTGCAGAAATTGAAGCTGGAAAGTTCTTCAGAAAGGACTTCTGGGAGGGTGAATTTGGCTTGATCTGGGTGTCTGAGGGTGGTTACCCTTATTTAGTTCAATGGCTTGAGGATGTCAAGCAATATGTGATGTCTTTTACTGAAGGCATGAGGAAGAAGATGACAGAGTTGTAGCAGGGAGCCTTGTGAGGACACAGATAACCTGCAGGCACTGGTTGTCCATGCACTTAGTGCATCTGCTGAGGGCCAGTTATAGCATCAGAATAATTTCTGTACAGCCATACATGCGATGTCTTGCTATCCTTTGGAACTTGGCTGTCTGGGACTCTCACTGTCCACCTGATATTCTAATAGCCATGAAAGATACTTGGGGAAGGACACAGCAACTGTGGACAAATCGGCTCGTTTCTATGCATCTTGTGTACCTCTCTTGTTTGCTAGAGATCACATTCTCTGGAGTACCATCCAGTTTACAGTGATTTCTAGTAACTAACAGACACTGTGAGTAAATATGCAGCTTTTTGTCCCTGTACAGGGTTAAATCTTCAGACACCATCAATCTATTTCTAGACCTCCTAATACAGAATACTGACAACATACTGTCTATGGAGCATTCAGGATAAATTCTTGTTCTTTTGACCTCAGAGTAGAAAGCCCCTTGCTATAGTTGTAGTCAATGGTCTATCTCCAGTTTGGTTAAGCTGCTGTAGCTGATTTATGTAGAGTTTCCATATGGAGAAGCACAGGTCTGACCTAGAGAAAGGAATATAATGAGTTGGAATGACATTATTTACCCCGTGAGCACTGGAAGTTTTGGCTGATACTGAGTCATTTACAGTGCTGCATGTCCTCTGTGTGCAATGGGGAGAGTCCCTGCCTCGAGGAGCTCTGTGCAATAGAAAGCAGGCAAGGAGGACTGAAATGTCTTGATTAAAAGCCACTTAGAGAGTCACTGAAAGAGCCAGAGTTTTTCTAGTTCCTCCCTGGCTCTCCACCACTTCAAAGCACTCCAGGCCAGTTGCTCAGCTGGTGTGAAGAACACTGATGCTGGAAGTCCACCTAATGTCTGTCTCCATCAGAGCCAAATATTGACAATGGCAAAAATCCATTCCATTATTAAACACAAATCTGCAAACCCTTTAGAGATTTGTTTACAGCTGCATATAAATATACTTTCTACAGAAGATTAATAGTACTTACCAGTATCTATAAAGGGCTAGCCAACCTAAGAATCTGACTATTTATCCTGACTGATAAAAGGACTATTCTGACTTTCTTGTGACTTCTTCTGTTATTTAGTTTCTGCATTACGTAGTCTAACGGTTTTGCTGTTTTTAAGAATTTGGAAATTATAAGCCTGTAGCATTTATGTGAATTTAGTCTTTGCAGAGGGTCTACTGGGCCTTTCCTTGAATTTGAGTGATATTTATTTGTATGCTGATGCATTTAGAGTAGGAAACAACATGTTGCTTAGGCTGTGCTTCTGTAGTTGCTCATCCCGTCTCCTGATATATAATGGGTAGAGCAGAGAACTGGGCAAAAGGCTTGGTTCTTCTTCCTTCTTCTGATGCCAAGTGTGATGAGATTTGGGCAAGTCACCTCAGCTGGTGAATTTCTGACAATGTGCTGAAACCAGCCAAGCATTCCTGCTAATCTAAGGACAGCTGGTGTTTGAGGAAGTGTGCAGTAGTAAGGGATCAGTTACTAGTTCTTAATGCAGGGTCACCCCATCCAAGCACAGGAAAGCTTTGTCTCAAACCACTGATGTAAGCTTTCAGAACTGGCAGCATGTAAAGCTGAGCTTTGCAAAGGCCTTTCACGTTTCATTTGGCCTTGATGTGTTTGTCAGAGCTGCTGATCACTAACAGTGGTGGTGCTCAGTGCTTAGTACCTGGGCTGGGTCCCTTTGCTCCCTGCTACTTGAGGGTGACTGTCAGGTAACAAGTCAGGGTGGTTTATAGGTCTGTTTCCCCAGCCTGAGTTCTACCACAGCCTCGGGGATTAGTGTTTCTCATTGGCCTCTGCGCCTGCAGTGTCCCTCTGCGACAGGAATCTATGGCTCAGACATTGCTATAGCTATATGGTGTTTAGGATATCCAGGTCTTCACCCTGCTTCATGACAGGCTGTTTTTTAGTTCTTTGGATTTCCCTATGTCTGTTCTTCCTTCAGTCAGGGATTGTTTCTCCTCTCTATTTCCCAGTGCATTTAGCTGACTGTTGGCAACCAACATCTCACAGTGCTGAAGGTTGAGAGAGGCTGCCGAAGTACAAATTGTGGCCAGGCTGAGTTATTAAATCTGTAGGATTATGTAGTCTGACTAATCCACAAGTAATCCCTGTCCTTCTGCTGCAGGCTTACCGATACCTCACCCCATATACCCCCATCTGCATTGCAAAAGCTGTGAAGAACGCAGCGGAAACAGAAGGCATGAGAAGAGCACATGTAAGTGAAGCCTTGAATGTTTCCTTGCACATGGCAACAGGTTTGCTTTACCTTTAGGGAAAGAAATAACATTTTCATTTCACTTTTAGTGTTTTGGATAAAAAGCAAATAAGGATTTGGATGGCAGGGTAAAAAAGGTCTTCTGTCAGACATCTACTGCTGTTGAAGCAGGTTTTCTGCTTGTTTTGCATTCCCTTGAAGAACAACATTTGCAATAGAGTGAGGAAACAGCCTTGCTCTATGGGAAGACTGTGCAGACTTGAGAAGTGTTGTTTGCAGTGTAGGCCCTTAAAGGGATGTTCTTTCCCCTTTGCTGGTTCTGTTGTCTTTGCCAGTGGAGTCTTCAAGTTGTTATCACTTGAATAAACACAGCATAAAGAACACAGAGGAGTTCTTCAACACATGGTGCAAAATGCAGGCCAAGATGTTCAGAAGCAGCCAGTGTCATCAAAGCATTCTTCTAGTCTTGTCTTCATGACACTGGAAATGAGGCTGACTTCCCAGGAAGCTTCAAATTTTCAAGCAAGGAATTGCCTGTGAAACAGGTTCATGGTGGGGCTGAACTTTTCTCTTGTTTATCTCCTGTTTGTTTTCAAGAGCAATTTTCACAATAAGAGAAATGTGCCGGTTGAATCAGTTTTGGGGTTGTCCCATATTTTCTGCAGCTTCTTGGGAACCAGTACTTTCTATTTCAATGCTTTTCTCTCCCTGTTAGTTAAATAAAGTAAGTAAGAGGAAGTAAAAATACTTGTACTGAGACGAAGCACTTTGTCACCTGCCACCTGAGGACAAAATTGTGCCTTGTTCTTGTACACATCTCCTGCTTCTTGTCCCTACATGCTGCAAGCATGTACAAAAAGAAAAGGAACAAAAATGGGTGTCATAAGGCAAGAGAGCCAGAGGCTATGTGGCAGAGACTGTGTGGTGGCTGTGTGCCCAAAGGACATGTTCCCCTGTCACATCACCAGATGTGTCGCGTGGTTGCCTTCCGCGATCTGAGATGCAGGATCTTGGCTGTTAAAGCAAAATAGTCTTGAAAGTGATTTGTGGGGTAAAGCCAGACTTCACACAGTAGGATATGACCCAGCAGTAATTATTAACATTCATTTAACTCTCCAGATACATTTCCAGTGTTTATATTAATTACAGGCTGCAAAACCTGAAAATACCTCTTGGTTCGTCTCTTAGTTTTTGTTTCTGAAACTTACGGGTTGAATTATTTTGCATCAAAACCTGTTTATACTGAGGCTTGATAAATCTTTCTCCTTCTCAATTCCTTTTTCTTGTGCCTATTTTAACATAGATTAAAGATGCTGTTGCCCTGTGTGAGCTCTTTAACTGGCTGGAAAAGGAGGTATTGTATAATTTTTTTTAACTTGGAGGTTCTATTGCTGTATAAAATTCTTCATTTGCATGAACTTTTTGTTAGTCTTTATAGTGCCTTTACTTAAAGTGGGGAAACACTTGGAGGTTTATCTGGTGGTTTGGTTTTTTTGTGAGGATTTCAAACATGCTTTTATCCAAGGCTGAATTAATTTTTTTAAAGCATCCTCCCATTCATTTTACACAGACCAAAGCTTGAACAAGTGAGAAATTACCTGAGCAAGCTTACTGTAGTGTTAATGCTGTCCTGTGCTGGTTTGGTAGTGCAAATAATGAAATAATATTCAGCTTCTTACAATACTTTGGAACTATTCTCATGATAATCAGCGTTGTCTGCCAGTATGAACAAATTTGGCATTTATGAATGGGAGGTGCAGTGAAAATGGGATAAAAACAAATTACTTGTGTATTCACTGGGTTAGAAGTACACAGTGGATGTGCAGAGTGCCAAGTGTTACACAGCAACTTACTAAGCCGTGCCACTGCATGTCTGAGTCTATTGACTTTATGGAGAAAGCTTGATGGCTTCCAGAAGGTGCCTTTTTACATGTCTGAGTACCTCAAGAAATCAGCCTCAGGGGTTGTGAAACCTGGCTCTTGCCCTGCTTCTCCTGTTTTCCAGTTCAGGGGAAGTTGCGTCACAGGTTTGAATTTATCATATGCCTGAAGTAAAATTTAACATGCTTTGTTTTTTCTGCAACTGCTTCCATTCCTGATTTAAAAGCATAAAATTTCTAACAACACGGGCTGTTAAAGAGAACTATCTAAGCTTAGTGTCACCTGATTGTGAAGAGATGTTGCCTTGTGAGATGTTGCCTCTGCACATCTCAGTGAAGTTGGTACTGCACTAACTGCTCCCTAGTCAGGGTTCAGCAATCCTGCTGTGACTGTCTCCACTTCCTTCTTCTCAAATGCCCTGCACAATATTGCTGGGTCTGTGTTTGTCATTACTGAGGAATGAGGACAGAAAACCTGGAAAGAAGCCACTTCCAGGGTTTCATAAGGCACAGACAAGACCCAGTGTTTAAGCATACAGTGTTTTCTTTGCTTGTTGCTGCACTAATCCAACCCATGTCCTTGTCCACCAGGTTCCAAAGGGAACAGTAACAGAAATAGTTGCTGCAGACAAAGCAGAGGAGTTCCGCAGGTAAAAAGTAAATCTACTTTGAGGAGATTTCCTGGGTGGAATTTTTTATCCGTTGTTTTTATTTTATTCTTTAGAAATACATCTCACTTGCAGATACATTTTACCTGAGGACAAATCTTTACTAATGGATTTCTTTGAAAACTTGAAAGAGTTGGGAAGAACTGGGTCTCTTGGGAGATACAAGTCCCAGCCCACTGGATCCTGTCCAATTTCCCTTTGAGATAGCAATGAGGAGTACTGCAGGTTAGGACACTTAAATACAAGACAGTTGCTTCCTTACTATAGAGAAATGTATGTAAAAGTTAGATTTCTTCCTCTTCTGAGAGGGAAGAACACCTTTTATTTTGAGAGTTACTCCCATGTGTACATCAGCAGGACCTCTAAAATGCCTTTGAGTAAATAAGTAACAAAGTGGATAGAAATTGTTCAGCACATCTCTTCCTGGGTGATTTGGGTAGTGAATTTTTTTCTTCTAAGGAAAGAGTAGATCTGGAAAACAGGTTTCCACATGGCTGGGAGAAGAGGGCTTCAAATTGTACATTTTTTCTACCCAAACTTGCTTGTCTAGGTGGCTTTCAAGGCCAAGGGGAAGGCTGAGGTGATGTGAAATTGAGGATGAGGCATTCCAGGTGCCCTAGGTGCTTGGTGTGCTCCTCTCACTTGTGCTGTAGTGATCACAGTCTTTTCTTTCAGTCAGCAGAAAGACTTTGTTGAATTGAGTTTTGCTACCATATCCAGCACAGGTCCAAACGGAGCCATCATTCACTACAAGTAAGAGAAACACAGCTTCTTCTTTCAACCTTCAGCAAACATAGTTGGAATGAGCTGCCTCACTTCTTCATGGAGTCACAACAGAGTACTCCAGGGAGATGTTGCTTGCTATCTTTCTTTACTCCCTGCTGGCAGCGTGCATGTATTGTGATGCTGATCTGCTCAGGGCCATAGTAGAGGGCTATTTCGCGGCTGGAAGGCTGGGAAGGATGAGTATGAAGAGCCACAACTGTTCTGAAATACATCCAGAAACAGATGTTGAGGGTTTTGCTGGAAGCAGCAAAGCTCTCTACTGTAGTGCTATTTGCTGTATAGAAATCCTCTCCTCAGTATGATCCCTGGCTCAGCATGTGTGGGATTTCCATCACTGCCACAAGAAATCAGAGCTGACACATCCAAGCTTGCATTTAATATGGTTTCTGGACTGCAGATGTGGGCTGGAGACCTTAAAACTGTGGAACAAAAACCTTTGTGTTTAACTGAACAGGCCAGTTCCTGAGACCAACAGAACACTGTCAGTGAACGAGATCTACCTCCTGGACTCAGGAGCACAGTACAAGTGAGTGGATGAATGGTTCTGAACTGCCATGTGTTCTTTTCCCCATGACCCTTGCAGGCTCAGCTCACATTTGCCTTAGCAAGCAAGGCAACGTGGAGTTTTGAGTAGACAGCAGATCAGGGCTGCTGACAGGCCTTGCTGGGTTCAGGGACAAGATGAGTTCCCATCTGAGTCCCATCCATCCCCAGTGTGGTGGGAGCTGTGCTTTAGCTGGTGGTTTTGTTATTGACTTGCAGGAACAGGGAGCAGGCCTGACTACTCTGGCTTAGCCTTGGGCTGCCTACTCAGCAGCCTGCACAGCTGGGTGAGGCATCTACCCTGCCAGGATCTGCCCTGTGGGCAGATTTGACTGATGCTGAGGTCAGGACAAGGTGGGGCAAAGAAGCAGGACAGCACTGCCCTGTGGTGCTCTCTGCCTTTTCAGAGAGACTCGGAGTCAGGGTTCCTCATCCCAGTGGCACCTGGGTCTTGCGTATGTTTTTGGGAAGGCATCGTGTCTGAAAACTCACTCAATGCTGTTTTGACAGTGCCATTCAGTGGCCTCAGTTCCTTTACTGTGGAACTCTTGACTCTATGGAAAATGAAAGAAGTGATGTTTTTAACCAGTGTAAATAGATGAGAAGTGGCTTGTTCAGGAAGACGCAGGACAAGCCTGGCTGCTCCTTTGAGATGAGCTTTGTCTTTAGAGCTATGCCTTTTTGTTATGTCAGTCAGGAAGAGCTTTGAAAAAGAGCCATACAGACATCCTTTGATAAGATTTTTACAAGGAGATCTTTTTTCCTCCCCTCTGATGGCCTAATTAACGATTTCCTTAGTGCCACTATGAAAAGCAGCCTTTTGGATACAATGTAAGCTGGACATCAGTGGCACTTAAAGCACCCCTGTCACAATGCTGTGCTGCTTGTCCCTGCTGAGAAGTTAAACCGTGAGTTCTTTGTGACCATGGCCTGTGTGTGCTGGGGAAGAGCACAGGGACAGGAGTGAGCATTTCAAAGGGAACTCGTTATTTCAAGAGCCATTGTGTTTTTGATAGCAGGCTCAAAATGCTATTTGCAGAAGGAACTTAGAGCCAGTTCCTAACGTGTTGGATTAACCCTATCCAAATGCAGGATGATTTATAGAAATCTTAGTACAAGATGTCCTGAGGATGAAAGGGATACTATCCCCCCTTACACTTCCCTTATCTGAGCTGGTAGCTGTCATTTTTGCCAAAGTGTAGGTTTTAAAGCTGTTAATGAATCACCTTACATACAAATAGACTAAATTTGGCCTGTTCTCAACAGGCAGGCACCTGTTGCTAAACCTCAAATTAGCATCATTTTTATGAGCAGTTTAGATTCTAATTTGGGAAGAGCTTTGGGATGCTTATGGCTGAAAAATAACGGTTTGAATTGTAAATCATTATTGCTACATCTGGGGCATTGTGTTCAGGAATTTTTGAGATTAGGAGCGGTTACATCATCAGTCTTGTGTAGCACAGAGCAGATGACTTTATCCATTTAAGAGCTTGGTTGGTTTGCTGCAGTGTGACTGGGTTTCCTGTGCATTCTCACTTTGATCTTTCTTTTTCCCCCATCCCTTTGGTTCCTGCATCTTTGTTTGCTTCTGAAGAGATGGTACAACAGATGTGACCAGGACAATGCATTTTGGCACACCATCAGCCTATGAAAAGGTAAGTTGGGATCACAGTGTTGTTTGTGATCTGACCCTTATTATTAGAGATACTTAAATTAGTAATGTGCTCTATTGCTATGCCGTCAATGTTCTCTTTTGAGTTACCATTTATTTACCAGTATGTGGCAGCATTTGGATAAGGACTGAAAAGGAGACTGTCATACTTCAGACTTCCAAAATACAAACTATTTTAGAGAATTGACACCTTTCTGTCTTAAAGTGCACAGCTCTCATCTGCAAAATGACATGTTTCCTCTAAGAAATAAGAAAATCAGTAGACTGAGGATAAACATTACTGGTTTGTCCAATAAGGGAGCCAGGGGGGTCTAATTTAATGCAAAGCTCAGTGTCTGCTGCAAGGCTCCGGTCAGATTGTACCTAGTGTACGATATAAAAAGTCAGTCTCAGACTTACCTGAAAAGGTCTGTGTTGAAAATTTAGCAATGTAATTTTGTTTATTTTAAAATGCTTCTTTAACTTTTTATTAGTCTTAACTGAAACTAATTTCTTTATTGTAGTTCACTTAGGGACAAGAATGTGCTGTAGGGTATGCCCAGGAAGTAAAAGTACAGGCACAAAGAAAATCAGTTGTGTAGATCAGGTGAATGCTGCTGCTAAACCTGCCGCCTGAGATAGTCTCTCTGTAATTACTGAAAAGGGATATTCAGAGTGATTTAAACTCCTTCTACTCATGGTTTGCTTTGGCATTACCAGCCACAAGAGAGCATGACCAAGTTTTTCCATATCCTTCCCTTCTTGGGGAATACAAAGCTTTTCCCTTCCCTCTTTACTTACGGCACACATTTCTTTGACAGGAGTGCTTTACGTATGTCCTGAAGGGACATATAGCTGTGAGTGCAGCCATCTTCCCAAATGGAACCAAAGGTGGGTTGGTGAGTTGGAGTGTTTTGATCTCTGAAGAACCATTAAGTAGTCTGAGAATGTTATGATTGACAGGTCTGGGCAGACCAGGCAAATGTTGATATAACTGTCTGTTTCCTTCACAACAGTTTGGATTCTGGATTACTGATGCCTCCTCTCTCAGCATCAACCAGTGCTGAAAATTCTGAGTAGGGGAGATTCTAAAGGATGTTGGAAGTGCTCTGGCTCTAGGGTGATACTGATTTTCATCAGTCAGTGGTGCTCTAACACACGTGTTTGGAGGTTGTCTTTATTCTTTACTAATGGCCCTATCAAAGCGAGAGGCCACTTTCCAGCTTCAGAAGGACTGGCTAATTCTCTTCCAATTACTGTGGAATCTCTTGTATCCGTGGGAAAATACATGGGAAAATGACACACAAAGGAACTGTTTTATTATGTTTAGGAGAAGTTATGACATATCATCCATCTCTAGTGAATTTGTTACAGTTATTTTCTCCCTGGTCACACCTTATACAAAACCAGCTCTTTTTAGAGACTTCTTCAGTTTGCATTCTTGAGTAAGCAAGTTAAAAGCAACTGCACAGTGCTATGAGAAACCCAAACTGAAATTGAAGGATATCTGAACTTGGATACATGAGCTTGGTGTTCACATGCAGGCAACAGAAATTCTGTGCCCTCTGGTTGAAACTGTGTGAAATGAGTGGCCTTCCAGGCAAGAAGCCTGGCTGATTAATGCACCAAATACAATTGGCAGGTCTCCTATTTTCAGTTCAATAAGTGCAGCTCCTTTTAAGACAGGTACTGAATTCTCTATGGGACTTTTAACGATTAGATTCTTTCCTGAAAATGTCAGTAGAACAAGCAGTGGTGCAATATTTCTGTTACAACCATCTCTTGAAGACCTGTGTAATGGAAGAGAGAAGGGCTCTTTGACTGAGAAAGGGATTGAATGTCAGAATTGCCAAATCTGCTCTGTAACTTCTAACCATCCAATGACTTGTTTTCTTTGTGGGTGATGAGGCTTTTTGAGGGGGTGCTGGTAGTTTTTTTGNAGGCTTGAACCTTCAGTGTGATTGTCAGTGTGTCTGAGAGAGCCTGACTTGATTGAATTCTTTCTCCTTGTCTGTCTACAGGTCACCTTCTAGACTCCTTTGCCCGCTCTGCCTTGTGGGACTGTGGCTTGGATTACCTGCACGGGACAGGACATGGAGTTGGCTCTTTCCTAAATGTACATGAGGGTCCTTGTGGCATTAGCTACAAAACCTTTGCAGACGAGCCCTTGGAGGCTGGCATGATTGTCTCTGATGGTATTTTGCACTGGTGATTCTCTCTGGTTACTGGGGAGGGACTAAGCTCTTTAAGATGCAGAGGGAATTAATGTGACAGTGATGTAAAGGAAAGGCTAGATCAAAAGCTCTGGTCCTGCCTTCTCAACTTGCTGCTTTAGTTGTCATTTAAGCTGTCTAGGTAAAGACCCTCACATTAGCTTTTCACCTTCCATGAAGCACCTTTGCAGTGGGGTGCTGCAGGACTGCTTCCTGCTTTCTACAGCACAGGCCTCAGAAGAGCTGTGCTGACCAGCTGGCTCTGGCACACCGTGGAAGAACTGGCTGCAGAATGAGGTGGACACCAAGCTTTCAGGAGCTAATCCTGTCTTTGCTATGGGCTGTTTGAGGCAGCTGTTAAATCTTTGTATGCCTTATTCTTCCAGTAGTAAATTAGCAGCCTGCTGGGGTTTGCTGAGAGACTTACATTCCTTCAGGGCTGCAAAGTCCTCTCAGGAAATCAGGGGAACAGTCTCTAAAAGGGTGTTTTGAGGGAGGGGTTACCCACCTGCCTTTCATGAAGACATTAATATTTTCAGAGTTTCTAGTATTTGAACACAAGTATTCTGTGCTCTCTCTTGAATTCCAAGGAGATTCTGAAGCTTGAGGGCTGCCTGTCTTGTTTCTTTTCTCTTTGAGAACTTCTGCTGTCACCTTGCTCGGGGCTTCTGTGCAGATTTAGTAGCGTCAGAAATTTGTTTGCCTCTGTGGTTGCCTGATGTCAAGATTGCTTAGTGACTTCAGTGGACTAAAGACACAGAGGGGAAGTTTGGCCATAGGGAATAAGAACTTGCAGAGTGCAGCAATGTGGCTTAGTTAATTACTGTCTGTTTCTGCAGAGCCTGGCTATTATGAAGATGGGTCCTTTGGGATCCGAATAGAAAACGTCGTCCTCGTCATCCCTGCTGAAACCAAGGTGAATGACCTGCTCAAGATGCATCTTTCTCCATGACTTGCTGGTTATAAAACTTAAAATACTGGAACTTGAGGTGGGACCATGCTGCAGACAGTTAAATCCTACCCAAGATTCCTGGTCTCCAGAACCCCTTATTGATGACCACTGGTTCTAAGTCTCCCTTGATAATGGGAGCACAGAAGACAGTTTTGCTTCAGCAGAATTTCCATGGGTTGAAATGTGTATGTGAGAGTTGTTTTAAATTGTTTTCTCTCTGTGTGTTGAAGCAACTTTATTCAGCCCCTTGGAGTCATTGCTGTAGAGCTGGTTGATCTCAAGTTGGGATTTTCCTCTCTGGTAGGGAGCCCTCATTGGCAGTAGAAACAAAACTTGAAACAGACAGATTTTGACATTATAGTTGCCAGTCTGGCAGGGTTATGCTTTTAGAAATGCCAGACTGAAAATGATCATATAGTCATCAAGCTGAAGTCCTGTACAATTTTGACCTTTAGAAAGGGACCATGGAAAGAAGTAACTAAGGTTTATATTGAGATTCTTTGCTTGAGCTTTAAGAAAAATGTTACTGTAAGTTGCTACCCTCTCATCTGAATGTTACCTTGGTTATTCTGTATTAATGACATAACCAAGGAGTAAGTGTGATCTGGGTGGAGCTATTTCTAAAACTGTATAATCCCTTTGTCTTTCTGCTGCAGTATAATTTCAAAAACAGAGGGAGCCTGACTTTTGAACCCTTAACCCTGGTTCCAATCCAGACGAAAATGATTGATGTTAATTTGCTGACAGAAAAGGAGGTAGGTAAAACAGGTTTGCATTGCCTTTTTTGCACTAGAACCAGCTTCTTCTGTTCTGTTTGCAAGAACCACTAGCTTTTGTTCCATTTCATAGATCCAGAGAGCAATCCTGAGCACACTGACTTAGTTTTAAGCTTGACCCACTTTGAAGTGAGGGGGTGAACTAAACAAGCTTTTCAGATGTCCTTCCTATCTACGTTACATGATGAAGGCAGTGAAAATCCCACCAATTATGTTGTTTTGGTAGTTCCCTTAATGTGATACTTGCTGCTATCATCTCTTTTCCTACTCCTGCCTTAATTTGCTTCTGGCAAATGTCTGTCTTACCATGCTGTCTCGCCAAGGACTATAGTGATGACTGTCCCACCTTGTCTGCATCTGCTTGTGACCAGTCCAATCAGGTACAACCCATTGCTCAGTACATATGAACTCTGAGCAGACTTCTCTGATACCTGCTCAGCAGCATTTATTTCTTGAACAGCTTCATACTCTAAGCTTTCTGTTTAAGTCTCCCACTACCTTCTCCATGGCATATTTCATCCTGTTTTTCTACAATACTCCTTATTTTGCCTCAGCACATCCTTCTTTTTGGAATGATAATCCTGTTTTGCATTTCCATTTGCTGAATAGGGTTGTGAAGGGTACCAAGATCTGCCCTAGGGTTACCTGTTCAGATCAATAGGGCAGCTTGTGCCTCAGGAGTGCATTGTCCAGTTACAATTTTGCAAAGTTATTTATTAAACTGTGCCAAGGTAGCTATTCAGACTTGCTGGAGGCAGTGATTTGCAGAGACTTGTCAGCTGAATTGACCCTTGGCTCCTCTGAAAACCCAGGATGGACTGCTTCAGTTCCTGCTCTCATCAAATTTACAAGTCACTTCCATATAATAGAGATCTGTCTCTTCAGGACAGGATTCCAGCCCAGCCTAACAGCTCAGATCTAAAGAGCACAAGGACCTACAAATGTTTTTGGCTGTACGTAACTTATAAGGTCATGAACTCTCTTCTGTGTTCACGCTGAATGTCCTTCCCCTCCCTTTCTCCAGTGTAACTGGGTGAACGAGTACCATCAGAAGTGCAGGGAAGTGGTTGGAGCAGAACTGGAGAGGCAAGGCCGGCATGAAGCTCTTCGGTGGCTCCTCCGGGAGACGGAGCCTCTGGCCCGAGTTCAGTAGCACCGCCACTGTCTGTGGTGTGTAGGACATCAGGACAGCTCCATGTTCTCATCAACTGCGTCTTCCTGGAGCTTGGCACCGCTGGGAGGATGTTCTTCAATAAGCATTTGGAAATCAGGAAGGGATTTCATGTAGTGTTTCTTGCCCCACAACACATGCGGGTAATGTGGGGCTGAAGAGGGTTACTGAATAAGTGTTTTGGGGGGAGGGGTTGAGCATAGAAAACAAACAAATAAGCACGTTGCCTTTGAAACAGGGGTCTTATTTCAATAATGATTCTAAGAGGCAATACTGGAATATTTTATACTGTCTGGTTTTTCACTGTGAAAACTCAGTATTTTTGCATACTTGGGTTCCAGTTGCTAAGATGTTACCCACACAGCAGGACTGATTACTGAATAAAAGATTCCAATCCGCTGTTTGCTCCATCTGTCTTCTCTTGCAGTCAGTGATATGTTTGGTTTGGCAGCTTGAAGGAGGACAGGAACCTCATCTTTCCACCTTTATGTGTACATCTAACTCAAACAGGGAACAAATATGTTTAGGACTGCCTGGTGCCAGGCACTGGGCAGAGGTTATGGAGAGAGCTGGCAGAAGCAGTCATTTCTAATTTGTGACAGGTCCTTGAAGGATATGGCGACACTGGGCAGAGGTTTGTGTGTGCAGAGCCCCCGGGCCTGTACTTCTGTCTATTGTTATGCCTTACTGAGTGCTTGTATAGCCCATGGCAGTGCAGGATGCGTGGGCGGTATCATGGACTTGCAGCTCTTCCTGGACACAAAGCAATTAGTAAGTTTAAATAAATAAATATGCCCACAATGGACAAAGGACGAACTCCGCGGCGGGGCCGGCGCGGCCGGGCCGGGCCGGGCCGGGCGCAGGGACACCTGGTGGCCGAGAGGGGTAGTNAAATGGCATGAAATTAGTATTTCTCTCAAGTCCTGGAAATCAGAATCAGTATCATGCAGTCAAATGAAAAAGGACTGGGAAGAGGAACAAAGTTCCTGGCCTCCTAGCTGTGTTTTCCAAGGAGATGATAAAACAGAAGTGCAATAAGTGCTTTAAAAGGTCATTTTCACCCCCCAGCCACTGCAGACAGGTACATGTATTTAAATATTCAAGTGGTTTCTCACCATCTGCTGAAAGCATCAGCTTTCATCTCAGCTGTGTCTGTGGAAACCCAGCTCACACCTCAACCGCTCCCAAGTGTCTCATGAGTATGTGCTGTCGCTTAAAACAGAACGAGCAAAACCTTTCTGCCGAAGGAACCTGTTGCCCCTGTGGGTACAGGATCGAAGGACGAGTGAGGGATGTCTCCACAGGCTGTGCTGTGACAAGGGCGGTCTTTCCCAGGAAAATCCGCTCGGTGCGGCTGAACGCGGGGCGCTGGCAGCCCAGCGCTGCAGCCTCTCCCGGCGCTGTGGAGCTGGAGGAGCGCAGCTGCTCCGCAGGGCAGCGCCGGAGCTCCAGCAGGCTCTGCTGCTCGCTGCAGGCCTGTGGGGGGACTGCGCTGCTCACCCAGGGGCTCCCAAGACGGTTCAGCATCCCCGATCTCCTGGCAAAGGCCCAGACTGGAAAGGTCTCCCTTCAAATGTAAGGGCAGGTGTGTCCCACAGGAAGGCGGACGAGGAGGATTTCTACCAAACAGAAACGCGGAAGCCGGGGACGCTTCTGTCCCTGTAGCCTAAAGCCAGCGTGGGCTGGCTTGGACACTTTGCTGTGAAGGGACACTTTTGCAACACCAAAAGCAATTTTCTAGGTTTGAATAGCCTTATTAGACCTTTTCCCCACATCAATACCCTCCTCACAGCTAGATGCCACCCTGGGGCCATTCCCACACAGATCACAGAAATTCATGGCTCATTCCCATCCCAAAGTCTCCTCCGCTGCACAGGGCCAGAGGTGGGGCAGCCCATACTTGTCTTCTCCTCTAGGCACCAGTCCTGGGAGTCTCAGTAGATCCCTCCCACCATTCACTCCCCAGCTCATCCTCCCACGGCACACAAGCCTGTGCGCTTTCTTTGCAGGGAGTCTGACACCGGCTTTTGGTCACAGCTTGGAGATCTTTGCCCGGTTCCCGGGCTTGGCACCTCAGCAGAGGGACACGGTGTTTGGTAGGCAGGGCTGCTGACACACATTCCTAACTAAGACGTTTATCCCTCCCCCTACTCACTCCCTGGAAACGCAACTACCTTTTGTATCCTGTCCTGTCTGAGCTTTGGGTTTCCAATGGAAATTAAACTTAGGTTCTTTTTTTTCCTTTTTTCAGGTCTTGATTTATTCCATTAGTGTCTGCTTTCCCTGAGTGGTCTCTCTCTTTCCCTCTCCTGGTGGAAGGAAAAAGTTAAGGAAGAGAGGAGCAAAGAAAAAACTAAATGGAAACCAATGTCAGGTTTAGGTTTTATTTTTGTATGAACCATCCACTGAAATAGCCACAAAATTATGTTCTTCAAATGAAAAATGTATTTAATTCTGAAAAAAAAATAAATTCTATAGAGGCTTTTGTTGTTGTTGTGGGAAAGCAGGAAGGAAGGAAGGAAGGAAGGGGCACTTTCAATAACAACATACTTTATGGTCAATTTTCAAAAGATTTTGTTTTGCGGTACTTTTAGCCTAGTGGGCATCCTGTAGCTTTAGATCATGCTGCAAAGCACATTTCTGTGCTGTGAGATAGCATCTCTNGGACAAAGGACGAACTCCGCGGCGGGGCCGGCGCGGCCGGGCCGGGCCGGGCCGGGCGCAGGGACACCTGGTGGCCGAGAGGGGTAGTGCGGGCTGAACGCTTTCCTCGGGCATTGCCGCTTACAACTGCGAGTGTTTGATCAAAACTCAGCTTAAATATCAGCTATTAAAGGAGCAATAGTCGGGTAACAGCAAATCAAATTCCTGATATTTCAAAGAAAATTTATGAGCAAATGGAAATGTTTGTGTACATAGTTTTCTGTCCCTCTTTCCCCCTTCCCCCTCCCTCTCCCC